>VDFB02375303.1:0-15212 GCA_007258455.2 Sequoia sempervirens
TAGCAGTTAAATCCTGTTACTTCCATTGGATCTTCAAAGGTGTTCCACAAGTGAGAGAATTTTAGGAAAAATAGGGTGTCTCAACCTTTGATTTTTCTTACCATGTTTATTTATCTAGTTGCTTATTTTATTATTTGTGGGATTTATTTTTTGAAAATAACTCAAGAAAGAGTTGGAAGTGGAAAGTTGCTATTATAGGCGAATTTGTGCATGAAGGAAATTTATATAATTTCATGTTGAATTTGCATGGAATGTGAGATTCTCAAAGATACGGTTATATTTTGGCAAGTGCATATTTTGCATGTGTGGTTTTAATGACACCGGGCAGTTGACAATATTGCATGTGTTGACAAGTGGAAACTTATCATTATGCATGTGTAGTGGTTTTGACACCTTCCATGTTACATCTTTAGCCTTGGGCATTGGATTTTAGAAATGTTTAATTAATGCATTATAAGCTCCTATATATTGAGCACTTATATTTTGGATTTGTCAATAAGTTGTTTTATTGAAGTACCATTATGTCAAGGAATTAGTCCAAAATTAAGAAGTGTAAGACTTTAACCATAAGAGCATAGCTTTACAATTATATTGTAACTTTTTTGTTGTTGTTGAATAATATAAAATTGAGTTGTGTTTTGGAATGTGGGGTTTTCTCTGGAAAATGCTTTCCCCCACATAAAATTTTGTGTTATGGTTTGATTGTTTTATTTGTTTATGATATGTATGTGCATCTAAATTTGTAACTATAAAGGTGATTAAGAATTTTTTGCAACTCTCTCCTTCTTAGATTGGTGTAGGAAGCATCTTTCATGAACTCGACTTCCTTTCAATTTGTAGAACCTATAAAATGTCTTTTGGTTAGGGTTGGATATTCTTTAAAAAAGTACATTGTTCCTCATAAGTCAAGCTTTTGTTCTAATTCAGAAGTTCTTGGAAAGGTTCAATTCAACACTCATTCCCCATGATTGTAATGGTTCTTTTTGTCCTTTTGATGTATTTTTTCATAATTTGTTTCTTGTGAGGCATTTACTGGGTTTAAGGTATGTTTCTTCATAGTTTTTTTCCTCTTTTTGTTGTTAATGTTTTATTTTGATGCAAAAAGTTTTAGGGTCCTTTAGAAACCCTTTTAAAGTTTATAGCTCTATCCAAAAGTATTTATCTAATAAAAAAAAAGGGATTTGAGTTTATTGTTCAAGGACTTCCTACCAGATGTTATGATCAAGTGTCATGACATTATTTCTAGTTTTTCTAAAGTTAAGTTTGAGTTTTACAATCACAAAAACTTGATTATATTATTGTTAACCCAATTTTCTGAGTATTTTTTTAAATTAACAATTATAGAAATATTTCTTTATTAATGAAGGTTTGTGTGGTTAAACAATCAGTGAGGTTATAAATTGGAACCTCACTTTTATGAGGTGAAAATGATATTCAATGTCACTAGAAAACATACAGTCATGTATTAATTATAAAAATCATTAATATATTCATTAAGGAGAAATGAATCATTGATTAATATTTTTAAATTAAAAATAATTAATTAGGAATAAATATATTATTTTTTATTACACTAAATTGGTTTTGAAGGGATTGTAACCCTATACAATAGAAAGGATAGCTCATAGCAAATAAAACCACCTCCAAAATGGGAGTAAGACACAACTACAACAAAACTACCTATCACAAACCAATAAGAGTCGATGGTGTAGAAGGAATAGGACTCACCAGGGGCTTGCCAATTGTTGGTGTAAATAGGTGTTTTACCTATCTAGGTCCTATTTACATGTTAAGTCCACTTAGGTCTTAGCAATGAATCTTTCTATAACTAAGCATTAGTTGTCACTTATATTATCTAGTTGGCTTTTATTTAATGCTTGTGTCCTAGGTAGTTATGAGTTAGTTGTCTCATGTGATAGGATTAAGAACTTGTCATGATCTTGTCTAATCCTATTCCTCACCTTGCCTTTATAAGCAAGGCCTCATATGTACATTCAATTTATTTTAACATTCTTGCATCCATATCTTAGCATGATATTTCTGCCATTTCTCTCTTGTGAAAGTTATTTTGTCTTGCAAGTGATCTTGGGGTGTTGAGGTGTTCATCATAAACTCCTAAACCAATGACATTAGAAACCCCCTCAAGAACTATTAGAGGAATGGAAAGACAAGTTTTAACATCTTGAGAAAACTCATTATCTTGAAAGGAACCATCAACTAGAGAGTCAAAAGAATTAATAGTCAAGTGACCTTCATGAGCACTCCTCCACCACATCATTGTGCCCTTGTGTCGAGAGAGTGGGCACTCAAAATTGAAGCGATCAATGGCAAAACATCATCTACATCTAAAAGATAGATCCTTCTAGTCAAGTGGTTGAATTCAAGACCTATCCCCTGCCATCAAAATAATATCCCCATGAAGATTCTTGGAGATATCAATGTCCACTAGAATACAAACATAGAGTGATCCATGTAGGAAGTCGTAGAGTCAACCTACAAGAAACAAAAAACAGCACTGCTAATGGCCTCATAAGAAGAATCTTCATAGAATTGGAGAGGAATATATAGAAGTTGAACCAACACAGGTCTAACATTAAAAGGTTCAGAGAGGGGGTTAAAGTATATAGACTAAGGCTTGACCAAGAGAAAGTGCTCTCTACACATCCATAACCTATTGTCAAGTGTCAAATCCCTATCTTTTGAAGAGGAAAAATATGCTATGAAGAAGCCCTTAGCACAAGGAAAAATCTCAATCTTCCCCTTGATAAGAGGTTTCCACAAATCCAAGAAAAATTATGTAAATCAAGGAGAGAAGGCCAAAAATTGTTTTGCAAACCAAACCCCTACATAAAAAAAAATCTTCATTTTCAAGAACATCTTATCCACAAACCACCACAATGGGAGATTGTACATGGGGAGGGGCCATAATTTGTCCCACAAAGAGCATGCAATACCACTAAAACCCAAAATAATTGCATAGAGCCACTAATGACTAGATTTCAAAGCTAAAAACTTCATAAAACAAACAACATGGCTACTAGGAGAATTCTCAATCATGAAAATAAAAACCTATAGGTTTGTGGCACCACTAGCGTCCCTAGAAACCAACACTAGCTTGAGAATGGATATTAGATGCAAATTTGTCACCCAAATTGGAAAAATTAGGGTTGGAAAGAATACTTATTAAATTCCATGAGTAAAGGAAGCATGAAACCCAATAACTAAAGGCAACCCAAATGCTAATTAAGAAAAGAACCATTTGCACCAACACCGGGTGAAGTTCCTAGAGAAACAATATGAATGAAAACTCCACTTTCAAAACTATTAAGGTTAAGCATAGAAGGACCATGGTCATCAAAATTGGCAGAAGGAAGGCATGAAAAAAATTCAATCACAAGAACCAACATGTAAAAATTGTCCCTCAGTTACTACTATTTTTTAATTCAATTCTCAACAATTACAAACCTAACTGACCAAGCATTATGCTTTTAGCTTAGAAGTGTTGACTTCATAACTTCTCTAATCGCCATGGTGGCAACAACTCAATTCCACCACTGATATGCTTAGACTCAAAGGTGATAAGCTCCCAATGTTATGGTCATCCCTAGACCCAAACCTAAGCCTTGTGGATTCATTCAGGATGACCTTTCCTATGTATCCTTTTTGGGAATTAGAGGCTTTACAATATGTACACCAATGATAGAGAGAGTTCATCTAGTTAAGTTGTATGAGATCGTCGATCTCTCTTTTAAATAATGACTATTAATTAATATTATGCTTTTAAATTAGTCCAATTACACTAGAATGCTAATAACACATCTTATCAAGTGTTGATCTATACCAATCATTAGTGTACAAACACACACAAATACATTTATAGTGTTCATATTATTCCATAATCCTAAGTTCATACAGTGATTGGCTCAGGTATACAACACTTATACACAGGGTCACTAATTCACACATACATCACATGTACAATAGTGACTCGCTCATATACCATAAATTCAACTTTCCAAAGTGTAGGGCTTTCCATTTGTGTCCTTTGTAGCAATAGTGAAGAATAAACTAATCACATCTTATTTTAGTGCTCTTTCTCTATTGTGATTGACGGCTTATGGTAGAATATTTGGAGCCAATGTAGTATGATCCATGATGTCTTCTTGTTTGATTTTTGGGCTAATATTGGTTGACCTTCAACTTTACGTCCTTTCTTATGGCTACTTGGGATATTGGTCCTTTTCTCCTCTAGCAAATTTAGTTAGAGTGAAACTGGTGTATCTTCCAAGGGTTCCAAAGCATAGTAAAGCACATTTGGCATAAGATTAGGAGTATGCTCAAAGAGACTATTGAGGCTAAGTTTAAAATTGATTATCATTTTTCTTCTTCATGTGTATGAATTGCAAAACTCTTGGAGTTATTCCCTTTTGGTGCCTCACAGGTTTGGCCTAGCCATAGAGTGTTGCCTTTAAGGAAAGTTAATAAGTTTGGTAGGTGGTCTCAGCTTAGTGGTTTTTTTAAATTAATTTTGATGGCTCTACACAAGGTAATCTAGGTGCAACAAGAATTCGTGTAATTACTTGAGAGTGTGAAGGATTGGTACAAATTTTCTTCTCTAGTTATATGGAATTACACTCAAATAATCAGATGGAGGCTTGGGCCATTCAAGGTTTTGGAGAGAGCCTATGAGTTGGGCTAGAGTAAGGTCATTTATGAAATGGATTTTATGATCTTGATTTCTCTGTTAAAGAAAAGAAATATCCAAGAATCTTCCTAGAGATTGGCTCTAGTGATTAAGAAAAATTCTAAGTCTAGCCACAAACTTTAAAACAATATGCTTTGTTCACATTCCTAGGGAATGGAATAAGCTGGACAATTGTTTGGTTAAATGGGCTTTTGAAGTGATACATAATTGGAATGATTAGGTGGTATAAATTTGGGTTGATGGTTAAAGGAAATCATAATCTTGATAGGAGTTTAGTTTTTACCAAATGTAATATTGGGTGGTATTACAAGAACCCCCAATGGGTTTCTCTCATGTTGCCTATCTTGATGGCTATAACTATCTAGAAGTCCTTTTGGTAATATGTGATTGATTTTCTTTGAATAAAATGTGTATTCCCCTCACCCCAAAAAAATAGGAGGATAGGTATAATTGGCTTTAAGATTGATGATAGATAAATAGTGTTAATTTTGTTCCAAAATAACTTGTCGCTATCAAAAAACTAATTGCCTCAATTTGATGAATATCTCAAAATTTAAGTTGGCATAGAAAAATTAGCAAATCAATGATATACCCTTTGCAAATGATCTTGACTACCACAAAACCATTTTGACATGAAAAAATAATCTGAAACACAAAAATAGTTGATCAAAAAATGAGTACAAAATTGAGATGTTAATGTGGTGTGTAGATACATCATAGAGGAGCTTGACAAATCAATAGTTGATTTTTTTTTCCTAAGTTGAACCCATGGGTTGACTTAATTAGTGGCAATGAGAAAGATAAAAAAATAGGATTCACAAACATGTACATTAGACCTTTACAATAATGATTCAAATTCAGTTCCTTTATTGCCTTTTAGAATTGAAGTGAGCTCTAATCCTTTATTACTTTTTAGAAGTGAAGTGTGGTCTAAGTTTTTCCTCTCTAGTCATTATATGTTATAATGCACAATGAGCGTATTAGGTCAGCTTGTAATGGCTAGTAAAAGGTGATGAGAAAGTTTAAATTTGAATTTAATGCTTTAAATTTTACAGTTCGTATCTGTTTTCCTCAAGATTGAACTAGATTAATCCCACATCCCCGGAGAAAATGATTTCAAGGCACAAAATACTGATTTCAAGGTTGAGAATGAATAGGATTAGTGTGAACAGATATGAGATTGGGAGCCAAGTAAAATCCAATAACATGAAGTGTATTAGTATATTACATTAATAATATGCAGTTTATTACATTAATAGCATTTCAATCAGAATGAACACAAAACTAATTTTAATTTACAAAATTAAGCAACTTAAGAAATTCAATCAGAATGAACACAAAACTAATTTTAATTTACAAAATTAAGCAACTTAAGAAATCCTGACCTGTAGTTTTGAAATTTTGTTGAATTGAGAAATTTATCTCTTGAAAATCTTGTGAAAAGTTATCCATTTGGAAAAGAACATCCAATAACTATATAAAATCTCAGTAATCACCAATAACTATATATAATGCAGACAAATTCAAAGTATGGTATGCAATTCCACAATATTATGACAGATAAAAAGCTCAAAAATTATCACAATTAGACAGCATAGATTTTACTCAAAACTTAAATTGAGCTTGCCCCTGTTCTGCTCTCTTATGTGCACTCAAATTTAAGATTAAAATTCCTCTGGTTGTGCAACAATTCAATTTTGGTAACTGAAGATTAGTAAATTTGGTGTGATTTGAGAATCTAACATGAGCTTCGTGTTTCCTACAAGAATAGTCTTGTTCTCCACTAAAGCCTCGACACCATGGCCACTTCTGGAAACAAAATCTTGAACTTCAGGCAACCATCTCAGATGTGAACTTGCTGGTCTAAATTTTTTAGCATACTCAACAACAACCTTGGCCAAGGGATGCTCACTGTTTGCCTTGAAACTATGCAATATTCAACTAATCAATCAGAAAAGCCCTTTCGAATCTTTAAGTGAAACAAATCAATTCAATGCAAATCGAAATTAATGATTCAAATGATGTTATATTTGCAAAAACCAATACAGAGGAATACTTCTTTCTCCTGCCAAACCATAATCTATGCTACAAGAGCTAGTCACATTAATGAATTGACTAAAGAGATACTGAATGAAAAAGACATTTATTTGCACAAGAAAGGATACCGAACAAACAAGCAGTAATCAGAGAAGGTTGGTGTTTAAGAAAACAGGTTCCATCGGAGGCCCTACCTCAGCCGCAGCAACCAATGCATAGAAATCACATAAGACCATGGTTCTTAGGAGGTGCGTGTTAACAACAGGAGGTTTTCCAACAGTGAGTGTTCCTGTCTGACCAAAAACAATGCAGTTTACCTGCACACAGCCAAACCTCAAAGTCATCAACTAAACATTTTTAACACATTTTAGACAACACTGTTTTATCTTCCCCGAATTTAGAAACAATGAGAAAAAACTGAATTACATAAATTGCTTGCTTTATGTGCACTCTCAAGTGCTCCTCCCCCTCTGATGAGAACACCATAGCTGGCTCCTACTCCAGTACCCACCATGACTGCAGTAGGTGTTGCAAGACCTAAAGCACAAAGACAAGCTGTACCCATGACAGATAAGCCAAATTGAAGAGCAAGCTCAAACTCATACATTTTTGGACGGGATCGAAGACCTAGGGTATGAACCAATCTTTCCTGCTACAAACCGTGCTAACAAGGTGGTAAAAGGAATTGCAATAACCTACATATACGGTACCAAGGTACAACACATAGTTACAAAGTAAACCAAAACAATCAAAACATCCATGTTGGCGGAGCCATGACACCATATAAAAGCACCAACCAATAATAAATTGCACAAGAGTTGATAATATCCACCTTAAAAGCTCTCTATGCATTAACATTCTATCCCTCTAATTCCTAGAATATACATTAAAAATCATGTCTGGAAAAAGTATTGGTAGAGTGGAAAGTGGTTGGAGAGGAATAGGCGGATTTTTCAGGATTCGTTGTTGATGGCCCTTCACTTATGGTAGAAAATTCTACACTCTTTAGGGGAAACTATTGCGGCTAAGTGTGATATAACTATTCTGGTGGACCCTCGTGATGTTGGTTGTTGTAATCGTCTTCATCTTCCTCCTCCGCAACGGCAGCTCATGCGCAACAGATGTAGGCATCCTACCCCAAAGGTGAATAGAGAGGGAAGATGGACCCCTCCTCCTCTTGGGGTCCTAAAAATCAACTCGGATGGCTCTTCTCGTGGTAATCCGGGTCATGCTGGCATTGGGGGTGTGGGTCGGGATAGCTCTGGTGATGTTCAGTTTATCTTCTCTGTGTATAAGGGTCTTCATACGAATAATCTTATGGAGGCTCAGGCCATTTTATTGGCTGTAGAGTGGGGCAGTCAATTAGGATGGCGAAGGATCATATGTGAGTCTGACTCCCAGGTTGTGGTGAACTTACTGAACAGGCAGTATTTGGATAATGTGAGTTGGCAGCTGGCTTTGATTGTTGAACAAATTCTCACTCTCTGTGCTTCTCTGGAGTATATTACTTTCACTCATATTCCTCGAGAATGGAATAGTGTTGCTGATTGCTTGGCTAAATGGGCTTCTAATCATATTCATGATTGGAATTTAGTGGATCGGCATCAACTACCCCCGGATTTGTCTCATCATTTGGCTCACTTGGTTGATCTTGATAGGGCCATTTAAGGCCCTTGCTTTGTAACGTCTCCTTGTTTTACTAAATTTTTACCCCTTTAATGTTAAAAAAAAAAACTCCAATTAAGAAAGACTTACGGTAACTATTAAATTTTTCACTTCTGTCAAGGCCTCCTGGCTCTTCAGGCTGAAAGTTGAAACAAAGTTGACTTGCAGTTTCAGAACATGTCTCCTCAATCATGTATGTCATGCAACTAGAGAAATTAGTTGTGACATGCAATCCAGAAATGACAGGACCCGGAACTTTCATGGAGGTGATTGAGGAGACATGTTCTGGAAACTGCAACGCAACTTTTCACAGGTACAAATTTCTCCTCCTTTTCTCTCCTTCATTCGCACCTCAAAAGTTTTCTAGGTATACAAAATACAATAGAATTGCACAAGTCAAAAATGGATCTGCAGCAATTGAATTGAATTGAATTGAATTGCCTGTCAATGAACATCTATTTATAGATATTTAATTTTTAAATATTTACTACGCCAAGAGAAGGCGTCTACAGTCGCAGATAATGATCGGAATAAAGGAGGTCATTGGTCAATAAAGCAAACGTGAACAAAACTGTAAAAAGGATTCTTTAAAACTCGCAAAAAAGTCCATCCGCGAAAAGATTAACTTATTACAGACTGATAGCAATTTTATCATTAGAGAGACTTCACAACCGAAAGGGAAAGAAAACAAATTAACCAGTATGATTTAAAGTGCCAAAAGAGGAAAAAGTAAAATCACACAATATTTCCCTGTACTACTCAGCCATATTCAAACTGTCATAGAACAGCAGGCAAATGCGAAACACAGGAAACGTTATACATCATCAAATCAAATATATTATGTCCAATGATTGTAGAAGAGTAGCAATGCCAAAAGTTAAATAACTGGGTCTCTGTTTTTTAACCTAACTTTGATCTTGTACTACAAATTGGTACTACAGTCTACGCTGTCTTCTGCAGTCAACAATAATTGTATTGTACGACCTCTGACCACCTCCTGGGCCAGAATACGTACAGATCAGAATACTAAGGGAGAGGAATGATAGACATGGGACCCATCGTCTCCATGTTCTTCGAACTTACGTCTGAGTTGGTTTAGTGGTGGAGAACTTGTATTCTTGAAAGAAATGTCACAAGTTCAAACCCTTCAAAGTAGGGTATATATAACTCGTATTGTGGAGCACGGGTTAGGTACCTCTTCATATTGGAAGTACGAGGTAGTCACATATACTTTAAGTCATATGTAGACCCAAAATAGATCGCCTTGTATCGTGGACTATAAAAGAGCCTTTCCTTTTCTTTTTTCGATCATTTCCCTCTGCACTTTCATGCCTCGTCCCCAACACTGCCCAAAATAGATTGCCTTGTATCGTGGACTATAAAAGGACCTTTCCTGTTCTTTTTTTGATCATTTCCCTCTACACGTTCATGCCTCATTCCCAACACTGCACTTTCATGTCTCGTCCCCAACACTGCCCAAAATAGATCGCCTTGTATAGTAGACTATAAAAGGACCTTCCCTTTTCTTTTTTTGATCATTTCCCTCTACACTTTCATGCCTTGTTCCCAACACTGCACGCTGCCGTCTACCCTTTCCACACATCCCCTCCGAATGGATTATTTTGTGGTTTTTATGGTTTTTCCACTCTAGTTTTATTTTTTATCCGTGCATTAGCTCTAGTGTTTTATATACATATATAATTATAATTTTTTGATCATTAATGTTTAGGCCATCATTCTTGCATAGATGTTTAAATATGGTTAGACTAGGGAATTATTAGTTCCTACGGATAGACAAGGTTAGCACTAACTAATCACATTCTATTATTTAAACATATTACTTTCTATTTGTATAGTTTGAATTTTAAAACTTACTTTTTATATTTAAAAATTGACATTTATCTCTTTTTCTATTCGTGTGAGTAGCTCTATAATTTATTTATTTATCTCTTTTTCTATCGTGTGAGTATCTGTTGGTGTTGTTCAGGAACCAATATTCTAACAAATGAGGAATTTGGCATTAAACTGGTAAGTTCATTTCCCTTAACAGAAAAAAGCACACTTGATAAAAATGTGCAGGGTTGATAAGCTCTCCAAATTTGTTGGATCTTCAAACTGCAAAAGGTCCCATCCAATTTACATATGTGGGTGTTTGTTTTTATTCACAATTCTTTTACACTGCCCCTTATCGATATTACTGTTTGCTATACATCCACAGCCTTGAATTGGTCTGGAATTTGTTCAGCAGTATCTGCAATAAGCAGTGAATGGCAATGGTATCTTTCTTTGACAAAGATGCTGCAATGATTTATAATTGAGTGCTTGTTTTATTCAGACTTCTTTTTAACTGCCCGTCATTGATATTAGCTTTTGCTATACATCCATAGCCTTGAATTTGTCTGGTTCTAGAATTTCTTCAGCAGTGTATGCAATAAGCAGTGACTGTCATGGGGGTCTTTCTTTGACAAACATGCTGCAACAATTTATAGTTACTCACTGAAATTGGCAGGAATTTATTGTCTGTTTGGAGAAAAAAATGAAGCAGGGTATTGTAAGTTTTCTCGTCCGCACTGTTCATAGGCTATTCTAGTCTTGTGGGCAGAGAGCTTGGAAGTTGGAAAGGACATTAAAGAACTGAGAATCTTTTGTAACTTGCTGCTGTGTCTGATCTGGTGAAAAGTGCATTTTGTATGAGATGCCACCTTGTTTAGAAATTTGAAAAGGGAGCAAATCTTCCATGTTTTGTTTTGGAAAATAAGCTTCAAATGTATGAATAAGGGTAAAAATTATATGGCACTGGACTTAAGTAGAAAACATCGCAGATAGATAAAACTTGTTAAAGTTTGTTCAGAAACCTAACTGAGCTATAAATATTCATACAATGCTTGAGTAAATTATCCTTAAGCCTATCTACTCTTCTACACACCAAAAGTAATATATTTCTTGTTACTATCTCCATTTTTATATCTTTGTGGGAGTCCTGTGTCTATTTTAATCCACAAAGTACATGACATCTATGTGATTTGTTTTTCTTATGTCATAGTGGAAGAAGCATTGTGCCTTGTGTATCTCGATATTAGTTTTCTATATGTGCAGTTTTCTAATGGTTTAGGCTATCAAGACTAAGCATCCTCAGCTTTTGTATGAGTCAAAAGTGTACAGAATGCTGCAAGGTGGAGGAGTAGAAGGTAAATACTAGAAATATTGGTTGTCCAACTAGCTGACTATTTACTGCTTTCTTAAGGTGTTCCTATTGTTTCTACATAGAATTTTTAATTTTATTTTTGGTCTATTCTCTCTAATTAGCCGATAGGCTTTACCTTTGGACTTGCCAGTCCATAAATGCCCGGTAAACCTGTCTCACGCCGTTAAACAGGTTTCCAGTCGTCGCTAAACAGGTTCCCGACTGCCGGGAAACAGCAATTCAAATGAAATGAAATCGGATTTCCAAATCAAATCTGATATGGAGTCGGTGATCAAAATATTTTCGTTTAAAATGCTGCAAAAATGGTGTCCCCAGCTCAAGAATCGAGCAGCTCTAAAACCCCGATATTTTAGATTCACATTTTACTTGTTGCATTCCCACCGCTCTCTCTGCCAGGCCGCGCAGTAAACTGGATGTAGCGCAAACAAAAGCGAATTGGGGAACGACTATTTTGCTTTCTACTCAAACACCCACCAGTCGCCTATAGTTTGGAACCACATTCTTCCACCTGCACTTCAAACTTCATAGCTCAATAAGGTCTAGATAAAGATCAATTCTCTCTCTGTAATTTGGTCTTCAGGATTTGAAACTTGTCTAGTTTTAGGGTGTTTATTGTATTGTTTGAAAAATATGGTTAGAACTTTGGAAAGTTTATTCGGTGTTTTGATAACAATGGCAGGCAGGAGTGCATTTGCTTTTACAGGGATGGTGTTGTTTTTTCGCTTGATAGGCATTTTAGCTTTGGCTCAGTCTCCATTCCCAGCTCCTTCAATGGCCCCAGTGGCAGTGACAACTCCCACAGCCAGTCCAGCAACACCCACAACTCCCACAGTTAGTCCTGTAGCATCCCCAACAAACCACAGCCAGTCCAATGACATCACCTCCTAGCCTATCTGCTGCTACCCCCACAATGTTCCACACAGCACCAACCCCTTCATCTGGGTCCCCTGTATCCTCTGTCTCTACACGTTCAGTAAGCTCTACCATGAGCCCCCAATTACCCCCAATAATATTGGAGGCGCAACACCACCCACCATGGCCCCTGCTCCTCCTGGCGGTGAAAGCTCCGCATGGATTGCCAAGGTGGGTAACATGAGCTTTCTTGGAGCTGTGTTGCTGCCCTTGCAGTTGTAATAGTGATGATGCCTTCTCCAGCTTTACAATACTGGAATGGTTTGGTCTTTGGGACCAGTGTTGTCGTGATCTTGGCATTTTACATTTTAATTTATATTCTTTTTCCTCCACCACGTTGCATCCTCAGGGGGTGGCATGGAGTCTGGAATTCATTTGGGTTGTATTAGTTGTAGAATAATTGCTTACTATGTACTGTTGGTGTCATTAGATTGTTTCCATTGGACATTCATATATTTGCATCTACTATGATTTGCGTTCTGACACAGCAATTACTAGGATTCTGACTCGAAATAGAGATGACTCTTGTGGATGCTAGCAGTAAGGAATGGCCTGTGCCCTATGCGATTCCTATGGAATGGTTGTAAGGCTGGCCTAAGGAAAGTATTGCCGCCTAATGTCTATGCTGGTTGGGATCTTGGGTGTCCTCTTTATTGATTGATTTATAGGCAACCCGTGTAACTTCATACTGAAGAAAAAGTATTTTCGAGAGGTCCTCCCTTTTTGAAAGAAGGGAACACTTGTGGAATGCTAGATGATATTGTCTCGGTTGTGTCTATCCATTCAATCTTTCTTATCAATAAAGAAAAGCTACCTTTCTCAGTGAAATCAATACCTGTAATATTTAGAATAACTTCCAATATAGCAGGTTGTGTTCTGTTCTACCAACTTACAGATAAATGAATAAGAATGTACAATACTAATGGAAACTTAATCAGCAATATTTGTCAAGAGCCCTTGATTGAATACTGTAGAAAATATAAACCATGGTACCAGAGAAACAACTGCTGAGAACTAATCTCCAATTGTCACCTTTCAAGTAGCAGCTCAAGTTGTCATTAAAAATGACAGATAAACACTGCCTCCCAAATGCCTAAATCTGTAAGTACTCTATGGACTGAATTCTGCTTCTATCTCTTACAGCTCATTCCTACATCTAGCATTACCATATATGTAAGCCTTCTTCAGCATCACCACATTGCAGCTAAGTGACCAAATTGATTTCCAAATTACACAAATCTGCCCCAGAAATTCTCAACAGGCCTGCAAGGCACAATTAACAATCAATAAAGCCTAATTGAAACCTCTACCATAGAGAGGAAAGTAACAGAAATTCAAATAAACTGAACCATGAAAAGCAATGTAGTAAAGAGTGGCACCCAGAAACGGTTTAGATAAAACAGAACAACCACATAAAGAACACAATTGTTTTAGAATGAAATAAAACACGACAACAAATTGAGGGAATTGCTCGGAGCTTCTCAAGATAAAAGAAAAGATATTAATGAACAAATGCAAAATTCTTCAACTTTTTGAAAATTTGTTGCCTAGCCTGTTAGACTTCACCAAATAAAAAAAATCTCACCTGTTCCTAACAATAGGGAATATGGAAACAATAAAACTGGGTGAAAACGTGATGCTAGACGAGAGTTCAAGTTTTCCTGCAATATAGATTAGGGACGTCCTCGAAGGAAAAACAAGAAACTGCATAGTTTTGCCAATGAGTTATCTATTGGACTATATCAGGACTGTGTCACAGAAAGTTGTAGATACATTTGTTAAGCTCCCATGCCATGTACAGTGCTATTCATATCTCAGTTCCTTATTGACAATGCATGGACAGTATACCACTGTGTTTTGCAATGGACAATGTCTCTGTCAAGTGTTCGTATGACAGAAAGACAGTGATGTCTGCAATGCTGTTCATGGTTCCAAAGATGATGTTGATGTTGTTTGGTATCACAGAGTTCCTTGATTATCTCTTCATGATGTTGATGCAAGTTTTGCAAAGGGACTTGATCACTATTTGTCAAAACTACCAGTTCACATGATGTTCATACAAGTTGACAGAAGCTTGATTCAAGTTATTTTACTATTTACTGTTGCTTCAATATTTAGACAGTGCATGGACAGTATACCATTCTGTTTTGCAATGGACAATGTCTCTGTGAAGTGTCCGTTTGACAGTAAGAGAGTGATGTATGCTGTTCATGGATGTTCATACATTTAAAAACACGTTTTCCCCTGTTTTATAAGTGGGCTTCTGAATTATTGTTTAAGACTCCATTTTATTGTTTTTTAAACAATTGCCAGAATTCATGTGGAATAGTAGGGCTCAAAAGCCAGGGATGAAGGGCTCATAGAGCCCGTAGTAGTAATAAATTTTTATAGTTTAGTATTTAGATTGCTCACTGGGTAGACCCATTTGGGCTCTTCGGTGAATATGAATGAAGAAAAAAACCTGTTGGGTATAGAGCCCATACCTGAATAAAAAATAATACGTTCTACTACAGTATTTGAATTGTGCACGTCTAATTTGGAGGATTTGAATTTTTTTTGAAGAGCTCATACTTTTGAACTATCATTTTTTATTGTTTATTTTGCAATGATGCATAAATATAAATAACAAGAAACTATTGACTAGCCCTCCCTTGTAAATTAACGCTTCGCTCTCTAGCTGCAAACCTT
>VDFB02375304.1:0-17803 GCA_007258455.2 Sequoia sempervirens
AACCAAAACAAGCTAAAAGTGAGTGAAATATGAGTGTGAGTGCATATGAATTCAATAGCATGAGTTTGCTCTGACAAAGATGGATCCATTTGTCTCCAAATAGTCACCTATTTATAGGAGAGAAAATGAGGAATGGAGAGTTGAGATTGAAAAGATTAATCAACAGTCAAAGATGAAGGATATGAGAGGAATGGATCATGGTTTCTCATCAATGAATGAGAATGCATGATGGTTTTAACTGATATTTGCTCTAAACAAACACACTTTGACCTACTCACACAGGTCAAAGGCGACTTGTTCAAAACATTAAAGGTTAAAACTTGCTTAAGAAGCCAAGTGTAAATATCTCTTTTTCAAATGATGGAGGAATAATAATATTCTTTGGAATATTCCTTTGGGTGAGGAAAAAAGGCATTTGCCAAATTAAAAGAAAAATTTAATTATGCAAAAAAGGGAGATAAGGAATATTCCAAGGAATATTCCGCTCTAGAGGAAAGTTAGTTTAATTGTTAATTAAACAAGGTTTAATCACACAATTAGGGGATTTGAATAATTATTTAGTGACATTTATTAATTAATTTAATAAATGGGGGGGAGATGAAAATGATATTTAATTAAATAACTTAGGGTTATTTAATCAAATAAGATGACTTATGGAATTAAATTAAATGTTTTTATTTATTTAATTTAATAGGATGAAATGTTAGTGTGAAGGGGGAGTGAATTAACCTAATTTGATGAACTATGTTAATGGACGAAAATGATGCAATTAATTAATTAGCTAGGATAATTCAATTAATTAAGTGAAAAGAAGATTAATTTTGAGAGGAAATGATGTTAGCAAACCTATTTCGAGTGTATGATATCATGACATTTTGAATTTCTACATTTTGTCTCTTCAAGCAAGGTACATGTTGCTACTTAAATTAAAAAAAATTCACTTTTAGATGCCCTACTCACTCGGAAGGATAAAGCTAATTCTTTACCCCTTGAGAAATTGGCAAAATTTTGAATTTTAAGACTCGATAAAGGTTAAAAGTTTCCCCGAGGGTCCAAAAAGGCTCTAGGATGCAAGAATTATGCCAAAAATGCAAAAAAAGATGCAAAATTAGGTTTATATTGGAAAAATTGGTGAAAATGATGATAAAACCTAGCTTGAAGGAAAAAACCCCTAATTTTCTAGCTTAAATAAGCCAAGAAGGGTCATTTTCAATTCATTTGTGCATTCAAACTTGAGAGATTCTTGCTATTTTGAGCTCTGACCCTCAGACGAAATGGTGTGACGAGAGCTTCCTAGGCACATCTCTGATCGAGTTCGAGAGTTCTAGTGGCTTTTAGGCACAGGACCACCAGTGTGTAACTCCAAACTTGAATTGAAATTTGACTTTTGGATGCATTTATTATGCTTTGAAATTTAATCTTTGGTGGCATCACTCTATAGCGACTCCCAAATTGAAACTAGCGACGTTGAAATGAATTATAGTGATGCTAGTTGCGATTTAAAATTAGGGTTTCTAATTTTAAAATGCGACGAATACTTGTATAGTGACATTTCTACTAATTTAGAAATTAGGGTTAGGGTTTTCCAAAGATTAAAATGTGACACTAGTGTGTTTGGTGACACATGTTACGATTTGTAATTTTAAATGATTTTGGGCATCACAATTTGAAATTTAAATATAGTGACGCTATTGAAAACAACAATTCTATTGTGATTTCTGAGCTATAAATTTCAAATTGAGTCAAATTTCCTCAATTTCCTGACATCGTGTGCTTCGTGGATGCAGGAGGTCATTCCACCATTTTCGCGCGAGCACAAACCCACCATGTTGGAGAGATTAAGCGATTTGTCAGAGTTATGCCAGGAGCACCTAGGAGAGATTAGCCTCTAGTATGTTGTGTATGCACTCGTCATTTGGACACATCTTGCTATGATGATTGCTCTGTGTGAGAGATGGCATAGTGAGATTTCGTCGTTCCACCTTTCGATTGGTGAGGCGATAGTGACCTTGGAGGATGTTTGGCGAATCCTTCATTTGTCGATTCATGACGATTGAGTTATTTATGATGTTGATTCTGGATTTGTTGCTTGTCACGAGATGATGGGGCTTGAGGACATCGCCTTGGTGACATCACAGATCGACCTCAAGATGTATAAAGGTCACGTACCCACTTTCATATTGAACATTGCAGCCATTATTTTAGGTTTGTTTTCTCATGATAGATGCATCAGAGGGTTCAACCCAGGATGGGGCTTGGCATGGCATCAGATTCTCTACAAGAGGACACTCTTTGCGTGGGGGCCCATGATGTTGGCCTCTTTGTATCATGATATGCATGATTTTTTTTACTATGATGGGAGAGCCATTGGTGCAGGGGTGACTCTTCTTCATATTTGGGCATGGGAGCATATCACAGTGCTCTGACCTATTGTGTAGATGACAGATGTGGAGCTAGATGATCCTGTGATCTGGTGGTACATAGGTGCTATTACACTAAGGCACATCGAATAGATTTGGCTCTTGTATAGGCGATGGGTCATTGATGATATGATATTTTTTTATGGAACCCATGGCTACAAATTCCACCATGGTTTGATGATGTGCAATAGTTATACTTCACTAGGTAGACCTGATATATGCAAGGTTGCAAGCACATCATTATTGAGAGATTTTTTCTAGACATGGTGGCTTAGCAGTTTGGAGAGGTCGAAGATAGACCAGACGATAGTTACAGGGCCAGTTTTGCTAGGTTGGCAAGAGAGGTTCCCACATGGGGACCAACCATTTCAACTCCTAAGGAAGTCAAGAGCTTCAAACACTTGGCGACTCAACCTTGGGCCTATGATCAAGGTCAGGTAGTAGCATAGACTATGCCTACATATAATGCCTAGTTCATACCTCCACGACGGTTGAAAGATCCAGCGAGTGCTCCTCCACAAGGGATACCCAGTGGTAGGGGGACTAGAGGTAGAGGATAGGGACAAGGTGACCAGGATGGCCAAGATGGTCAAGTTCCAGGGGCTCCACCAATCGAACAACAACCTCCTCAACAGCCTCCAGTTGTAGAGTAGTAGGGACCATAGTAGCAGGCAACAACACCATCGCCACCACCACCACCACCAGATGCTAGAGATGCAAAGATTTAGTAGTTGTAGCAGCAGGTGCAGACTTTGATTGGTGAGCGGGATCAGGCCTGCCAATAGATTTTGGGTATTATTACTTAATGATACTAGGCATGACAACAGGTGGTTTCCATTATGGTCGAGAGAGATCAGGCGTTACAATGGGTACAGGCCATGACCGTAGAGAGAGACCAGGAGGTTACCTGGTGCCAGCAGATAGAGGCTATGATGGTGGCCACTCATGGTAGGACAGTTTCGGCAAGGTTGTATAGAAGGGTCGTGAAAAAGGCCACAATTTATAGGCAACACTACCACCGAGATATACTAAAAGCACTTAGACAACCTATTTTTCACAACATAGTGATGCACGACAGAGAGCAGAGAATCAACCTAAGAGGCAAGCCAGAGAGGGTAGCAGCCATCAAGGCTAGCTTTTGATGTACAAACACTTTTTTATTTTGTTTCCTAATTATTTATCACTAAAATATACATTCATGGGCTCCTTTTTAATAGCCTCATGGATATTGCACTTTTGATCATTATACTTACACTGATCCAGATCTTGTACCATGACATTCATTATATATATATATATATATATATGATACGATATGGATGATTCATGATGTGTTCATCTTATTTCATGTTATGAGATGCTTATATTTGATCATGTATGGATGCACTTTACTTATGCCTATGTGATATGCGATGATATATGATGCAAATGTTATGGATGCAAATGCTTATGATATGCAACAATTTAAGATGGTTAGAATAACAAATCTATATTATTCATCACAAGTCAAATGATAATGCAAAATGTATGAAGTGATATGCAATGATTATGCTGATGGATGCTATGATTATGCTATGATTATAAAATGTATGTATGCTAATGGTTTGTGGATGCATTGATGATGTTTTTGTTGACTATCATGATACTAGGTTTGCATGGAGAGAAGATAGAAGAATAAAGAATGACCGTTGATTTCGATGATTGCTTCAAAATATCCAACAAGTTTATGATCCATTGAGACTTTATTAGAGATAGTGATGAGACAATGCAAAATGAGGATGGATGCAGGATGATGCGTTGCTCACATTTCGGGATTGGGATTTTCTGTCATTCCTTATTGTTTGATATAACATATAGACACAATGCATCAAGGTATTGATAACCAAGGTGACATTGTATCTAGTGTAATGGACTTTGACTCAACAAACAGATAGGATATTTCTTGTTCACACTTGACATACAAAAAATTCATTGGAATGTAAGTTAGAAACTTAGAATATATTGGACCAAAGCATACACAATATTCAACAATGTACTCCAAACAACCTTCCTACACACAACTAAGAAAATATGCACCAAGATTATTTTCTAGGATTACCCACAAGCACAACAAATGAAAGATAATGATTGATTCCCCATTCCTTTCTCTCTAAATCATTTTGATAGAAATCATCGAGAGGTCCTCAGAATGTGTCATTTAAGATAAATCATAAGAACAGATCAAAGACAAATAGTCAGTGTTATCTATATCTCTTGCCTAGTTTAATTTAGCTAAGGTGATATTTGATACTGATGTCCATTGCAAGAAGGATACATCCTAGGACATGTTGATCAGATTTTTGTTTGATGTTAGGATGATGATGCTAAGATGAGCTATTGATATGCATTTCACTGACTTATTTACCTATGATTTAGACTTTAGATTTTGACACTTAGGTTCTCACTTTACGACTTTCTACGCTCGCTTTCTACTTCTTTTCACCAAAGGTTGAAGGTGATGATCAATTTATTATGGGTGATGGTTTATTGCGGTGTGAAAGCTAGATGGGATGGATGGTTTTGGATTTTCTAGAATTTTTAATGTTGTTGGTTTTTTTAAATGTTTTGAGGTTGTTTTGGTCTTTTTGAAAGTTTATGTGAATGTTTATGTTTTCAATTTTTTGAGGTTGTTTAGGTTTTAGATACATTTTGAGGCTTTTTAGGGCTTTTGAATGTTTTCTATTATTTTTGGATTTTCCATTTTTAAATGTTTTTGTGTTTTCTGATATTTGGATGTTTTGGTTTTCAAGATTTTTTAAAATATTTTTTTAGTTATTGGATGTTTTGGGATTTTCAGAGCTTTATGACCAAGAACCTAACCTAAGGACCTATCCTAGGGGTCTCGGGGGTTGATCAAAGATAAGCCTTCCCTACATTATACACCAAAGACCAATGAGTTTGACCGGCTGACCCATTTACAAGATGAAGATATGAAGCATGAGAGACATCGTTTATTTTGACGAACTCCTAAAGGACTAAGATTTAGGTGTCTTGGGGCACATCAATGATAGTCTTGCCTATGTTCAAGCTCAGAGACAACGTAGTTCGACAAGGGTACCTCTTTTTTTTTGTATTTTGGATTTTTGACTTTTTAGCATTTTGATATTTTTGATGTTTTTTGATTTTTCCTTTACAATTTTCAAAAGTTTTTGGATTTTTTTATTTTTTTATTTTAACGAGGGGAATCGAGTGCAGCACGACCCCCCATATAACCCCCCACCGTCGATAAAATTTTTACTGTGACGGGCAGTCCTGGCGGGACACACCAACCGGTACCTTGGGAGCACCAGAGAGTCAAACCCATGGTGGGCACCCTGCTACAGGGAACACCTTAACCAACCGGGCTCCTGACCGTGCCCAAAGTTTTAGATTTTAGTCAGAGCAGGATTTTACAAATTTTTTGGATTTTCTCGATGATTTTGTTATGAACGTTTTATGAATGTTTTTGGTGTTTTCAAGATAAGATTTCCAATGACCTCAAGATATACAAGAACTTGATATGACCCATAACGAAAAGCCCATAGTGTGACATGTTATACTACTTCGATAAAGGCAAGACAAACTGACCTTTTGGAATATTCCAAGTAGTGCTAAAGGGTTCATGATACCTCATAATATCAAGCTATGATAAGGACGTGGATGATGGATAAATGGTGATGCAAAGAATGATAGGACAAAAGAGCCAAAGAATACACTAGTACACAAACAATAATATATGACTAAATAGACTACTAAAAATTGCATATAAATGACTAATTTTAGTCATGTGACTATTAGTGGTTTATTTGTAGTCATTTGTAACACCACCAAATTTATGACTAAACTATTTTAGTCATTTATTTAGTCATTGATTTTTAGTCATTTATTTGGTCATTGATTTGGTCATTGATTTAGTCATTGATTTAGTCATTAATTTAGTCATTTAGTCATGTAGTGATTTATTTAGTCATATATTTAGTCATTAATTTTAGTCATTGATTGTTGTTAACTAGTCATTTATTTAGTCATGGTAGTCATTTATTTAGTCATTATTTAGTCATTACTTTATTCATATATTTATTCATTAATTTATTCATTACTTTAGTCATATATTTAGTCATTAATTTATTCATTACTTTAGTCATATATTTAGTCATTAATTTATTCATTACTTTAGTCATTAAATTAGTCATGTATTTAGTCATTAATTAGTCATGCATTTAGTCATTAATTTAGTCATATATTTAGTCATTACAAATCAAATCTAACTTTAATTAATCCTCACAAATTTATGCATATAAACTTCAAGTATCATAGATATTCAAATGTTGAAGAAGCGCCATGAAATGAAGACTAAAATATTTGAACAAATATGATTGATTAGACACAAACACAAATAGATTACAAATCAAGAGGAGCCACAACACAGTATTTATGAGTGGAGAAAAAACCACTCTGAAAATTTACTTCATTAAGCCTCATTTGCAAATCAAAATATCATTGGTTGCATTCAATGTTTGAGTGACACTGTACAACTTACAGACACTATATAAACAAAATACTCCTATTTTCATATACTTATATTTTTTTCCCTTTCCTTAACTGCAGTCCTTTTAGAAGGCAGTGACCTCCTATAGGGGCTCAACCCATTTAATCCCCTTACAAATCCACAGCTTTCCCGCCACTATTGGTTTCGGCTTCTTCAAACTCTTCCTCGCTGGTATTCACTTCTCCAATTTGGAGCTGCAGCCTAAAAATAAGGTTTCAAAATTTGCACATCAAAAACTCAGAAAAGTCAAATAATACAGAGGATAAAATTCAAACATTTTCTTTTCCTTTTCCAACTATGGCACCCTAAACTTAGGAGCTAGATATAATGTTTCCTAGTTATCTCTTACAATTTTAAAAAGATGAATTCATGCAAGACAACAAACAAATAGACATTATTTAATTAGTGATCTACAACTACCTTATTCTTGAACAGCTGATCAATAGCTTGATTATTGATTGTAAATTTGTAATTGATACGCTTGAAAGTGTCCTTCTTTCCTGTGTGTGAATTGGAGCTTTGGATGAAGATATGAACATCCATCAAAAGAATATTTGGAAGTAGATTTATATCAAATATTGTAGTTACAAGTTCCACTAATTATAATAAAGATAAATAGTTTTACCTTTCTGCATCAACTAATGCAATTCTAATAACTTTTAGAGGATAAAAAATGCTAGCCTTTATCATATCAACATTAAACTTATTAATTAGACTCAACATCTAAGAAAGAAAAAGAAAATTCAAACATTATCAATTTAGTAAAAAAATCATCAATTTCAAAGATCAAAGTAGCCAATGCTTCACTCTCTACATCCTCTGCTACAATCAAAAGAGGCCTTTGTTTCTGTGATAAACACAACAAGAAATTATATTATTTTTCAAAACTTTTCACTATCTACTTATGAACTCAAGATCATTCAAATTGTCAAACTAATCGACATGACTACCTAATTTCTTTCCATCACATACACTTTGGATATACAAGATAATTGAGAATCCCAATTATTGAACTATGAAATTGAGCAACGCAACGAAATTATATCTTAAGTAAAATGTAAATCAAATCAGCATTACATGTCTCATCTTATCAATTGATCTCAAATTGTATATACACCTTTGTCATATAGCTTAAGGAAATCTACAATAGATATGCACAAAATGAATTTGGTGGAAAGGATTTAAAAACTTTCAAGCGAATACAATTCACAGATTGAAAGCCAAATTCCACAACCTTTGCCAACATCCTCCCTACCTGTGCCAAAATGGGGGCTTTGAAACAAGATATGAATATCCATCAATGCATAGACAATACACGACAGTATCCCTATAAGAAATGTGGTCTATGGATTGCAATATTGTAGGATATGCACAAAATGGATTTGTTGAAAAGGCTTTAGAAACTTTCAAGCAAATGCAATTGGAAAGTGTAAAGCTAGATTCCACAACCTTTTCCAGCATACTCCCTGCCTGTAATAAAATGGGAGCTTTGGATAGGGTATGCACATCCATCAAAGCATAACAGAAGGTGGATTTCTATCAAATATATTATGGTTGGAAATGCTCTGGTAGATATGCATGCAAAATGTGGAAGCACAGGCAAGGCACGTGAACTATTTGATAGAATGCCTCAAAGAGATGTCATCTCATGGAATGCAATGATTATAGGTTTTGCAGAAAATTGTTTGTTGAAAAGGATTTCAAAACTTTCAAATGAATGCAATTGGCAGGTATAAAGCCAATTTTTTTTCCAAAGTCCTCCCTGCCTATACCAAAATGGGAGCTTTGGGATGGGCTATGAACATACACCAAAGCATAATGGTAGGGGAATTTTTGTCAGATGTTATAGTTGGATATGCTCTGGTAGACATATATGCAAGATGTGGAATCGTAGACAAAACACCTGAATTGTTTGACATAATGCCTCAAAGAGATGTCATCTCATGGAATGAAATGATTGATTGCGGAATGTGCACAAAATGGATTTTGCAAGGAACCTCTCAAAATCTTTGAATTAATGTGATCATTGAAAAAGAATTCATAAAGGAAGCATGTGATCTCTCTTCAAACATAGTTAAACTAGAGGCTCAAGTGGAAGAATTGGGAACAAAGAAGCTGCAAAATGACCATCTCATGCTTCAACTTTCAGTCAAGAAATTTCAGCCCACTTGATCTCACTGCAATGGGAAAAGCCATCAACAAATGGAAGTCTTCTACAAGTGGACTGTCACCTTCAAGAAGGATTGAAGCCATTGATGAGGAATGAAATGTGGATCACATTATATTTTCACATTGAGGTCATAGATCCCATCATGGGATTATATTTTTAAAGTGACTTTAAGTTGTCACTTAAGTCAAGCAGTCCCACTTTCTAATTTCAAAGTGTTTTAAGTGATAACTTGTTAATTTAGGGTTTCCTAAGCAGTTGTGAGAGTTGGTTATGTGAGTAGCTTATAACTACCAGGGGGTTATAAATAGGGATCTTTTATCATTGTAAATAATCTTTTTCTCAAATAGCAAAGAGAAGAGCTATTGAGAGTTTTTGAGTTTGTAAAGGAATAACTACATTTATTTGCAATAGAGTGAAGATGTCTTGCAAGGTTTTATGTCACAAAAAAGATCTATCTTTTGAGAGTTAATCATGTGGCTTCTTTGGTTTATTTCTACAAGGTTATAGTGTATGTTGGTTTATGAAACAAGTCTACCTCCACTCTTTTTTTTGCATTATTCCAAGTGGGTGTTTAATATTTTGTAATGTAGCAATAAACGAGAAAATTTTTCATTATTTCTCTGCATGGTGTTGTTTTATTAAGATAGCATGTTATTGAATAATTGATCTAATAGCTATGATTTCTGTATGAATGCAAGTATTCTTGTATATTCCACAGCTTGTAAATTTTCCACTGGTTATAAATAAAGGGAAACCTCCCCTGATGATTTTAACAAAAAGTATAGGATGTTGCACTTACATGAAGTATGTCCATTGGGAAAGCTTTTGTGACCTTCCCTTATGACATGTTCATTGCCATGACACTCAACCCTCCTACAATGTTATCAAATTTATGGAACAACCTCATACCAGTTAGAAGGCTAATTTGAATCATCAGTGATAAAATAATAATAACAATAAATAAAGAGCTTGCCACCAAAATGATCATTAATTAGGAAGAGAAAAAAAGATAAGACTAAAGTTTAGTACTAGAGGTTGATAATTTGTTCTCAACTGATATGCCATCTGGAAAACACCGCCATAAAAATTCAGGGTGAGGTCGGTCAACTGCATCTTTCACAGCATCAGTTACAACAATAGTTACAAGTACTAAGAACAAAAGCCCTGCCATAGACTCAGATCAAGAATTTAAATTTATCAGTAGCTATCCTAAATCAACTGAAATAGAAAACCATTTATACAAAGACATAATGCAAATAAAATAAGAATGTTACCTATCTAAATAGCATGGTGTTATCTATAGCCAAAGTAATTGCTAATTCAAACTATATTTGTAGAGTTAAATAACAAGGTGCACACATACATGCATGCACACCCACCTGCATGAACACCCAACTATATGTACATGAATGCAAATAGATAATTGTTGTGCAAGATGGCATACACAAACTCTAAGCTCTCTAGAATGAACCTATACCTTATATTTTCTGGATAGTTGAGCCCCTTTAATGAATGCCTTTATTAATTATATTTGGAAGAGGACTAATCTGTTGAGCCTCATCATAATTTTTCCAGTACTAAAATATATAATTCATGAGATAACAATATTGATAATATATACACATTTTCTATCAATGCATTTATGATGTTGGGGCCCTATCTAAAGCCAAAGTAACAGCTAATTCAAACTATATTTCTAGAGGTAAATTTCATATGTTTCATGCATTTACATTTCATAAAATTTGAATCGATTATTCCTTCAAGAGCTTGGAATCTGAATAAAAAAATAGTTCTCTTCTTTAAATACAAGAGGACACTTAATAATCTGCCTCACAATATTGTGCATGAGATATGATATAGAAACCAAGACATACAGAAACAACTCTATTCTTCCTATAGTGGAGTCCTGAAAAAAAATTTCATACTCATCATCCTCAACTCTTTACATAACTAAAGCAGTGTGCAAGTTTCACAAGAGCATCCTCACCGAATACACTCTTTGCATATAGATTTGCATCCAAAAATCCACAGTCTCCATCCAGTGCATATCTATATCAAAAATAATAGTTAATTACAGTCTTGTCTGTAACATTGTGTTTCTCCAGTGGTAAATGAACCATTCAGCAATATTTAATGCAATGCAGACCAAGCCAGATTACTCTAAAAATATGAAAGAAGTTGAGAAAATTGAAATACTTACAAGGGTGTGAGGCACTTCATATTTGTTGATCACACAATATGGTTTAGGAACTCCTTCTCATCATGAATAACTGTGTTCACAACCACCTAATAGAAAAAGCACAAGCTCAATACTCATTGGGAGTATATATGACATTGTTTAGATTAATCTATTGTTTAACTTTGGTACAATATAAATTTGAAAGAAAATTACTGCAACTTTAAATTTATTTTCCCATCCAAGAGAATAATCTGATTTACCTTGTTTTCCCACTCAAACTCATCCCACATATTCCTAAAAGAAACATCAGGGCAAGTGGCTGGGGAGATTTAGTCCATAATGTCAATGTGTATGTCATTCAGAACAACAACTATGTGGTCCAGTACACTTGTAGTCTCATAAACAATGTTACCAAATATAACACCAGTTTCAGTTGAAGACACTTTTATGTTTTCTTGTATAAGAGTAGTAGGGTCTCTAGAAGGTGCAATATCACCAACAATACTCTTTGACTTTTTTCATCCTTGGATATACCATCAGAAGGTGCAATATCACCAACAATAGCTACATAAACAAGATGATTGTTTGAATTCCTTATAATTTGAAGTCACAGAATAAATAACAATAAAATGGTCAATAGCTTTGCACCTCAAAATTTAGATAAAAATAATAGGCAAGATATTGCAAGAAAAGGATTGATAATGTAAACATAAATTTAAAGCTTTATCTTCAACACTTTTGTGAGAAAAGTATGCAAGATATGTTCATATGTTTTGAGGCAATAGAGATACCTAGTGACTAAAGATATTGGATAAGAATTGTGTTAATACCATGTCCAGGATTTAACAATTATGTAGTTATCTCATAGCAGAGAGACAATCAAAATATATAGGAAGAATAAACAAATGGTTTATGGTGAGAAAATTCTTTAAGAATAACACATATTTTGATTGTCTATTGTTACTAATTTATAGACAGTTTCACTAATTGCTATTTGTATTTTGAGAAATTGATTTGTACTACTACTAATGGATCACCCCATAGCCACTAACAGTTTGCATTACTCTGTCTTGTTCACATATAGACATTTCATGTAAAGCATATATTTATGTTTATGCTTGTCATTTGTCACACTAGCATTAGAGTTGGAGCTCTAGGTTTGGTACTCCAATGATTGAGGTCGAGTAAAGTCAAGATAACTTGCACTACATCAACTTGTTTTGGAAGTACTCTTGAGCAGCCAAAAGAGATTTTCTATATAAAAAAATCGAACATAACATAGTGGGCATGATTTCTAATTCTTGATTAGTGTAGAACCAAGATCCTAGCACCTGTAAAACACAACAAACAAACACATTAGAAGATTCAAATGAAAGTTAAGATCAAAGTTCCCCATAAAATCCATCAGCAATGCTCAAAATAGGAATAAAAGCAAGAACACAATGAGAAAGGAAGGAGATAGATCAAATCCTATTAAAAACATGCAAACTCTTGATCTTATGGGGCAGTTGGTGCCAATTTGATGTGAAAATTGGCCCTTTCCCAACTCCTATGATGCAATGTTGATTAGTGATGAAGAGTGATCCACTTTGTTGAAGATTCAAGTGTGCTCCATGATGAAAAACCTACAATAAACCTAGCTATGCCTTAATGAAATTGATGAAAATGCTAATGCTATAAGATGAAAATGAGTATAGTAAGTTTGCTCAAATTGTGGATGCTCAAATGAGGAGAGAAACCTCTTATTTATAGAAAGATAAGATGGAGAAATTCCCAAAATGAAGCAATGTGGGACTAAATTTCAACCAATGGAAAGATGCCACTTGTCAAGAGGTGAATGGACCAAGGATGTGGACATTTTGATGAATGTGCCCATAAATGCAATTAGGTGGAATTTGAAAATAGTGAAATGACATGCAAGAGGGAAAAAAGAATGCCTTAAATGCCCCTTGGCTCAATGCATAAGATGGAATAAATGTCTTGTTGGAAGGAAAAAGTCCACTTGGATAGATTTCAAATTTGGAGGAATATTCTCTAAAAGATGCCAAGTTGAGAGAAAATAGAGATTTAATTTAAATGAATTAAATGTATTTTCATGTGCAAGTGGCAAAAGCTAGAGGATGGGACATGGATTAGAATTAAATTAATCAAGGGTTGACTAATTTAATGAGGGATTAGATGATGTGACCAATTGATTTAGATTTATGTGTTGATTTAAATCAAAAGATGAGAAGAATGTGATCTAGATTTAATTAAATAAAGATTTTGATTTATTTAATTATAGGGGATGAGTGTTAGATTAAATAAAATAAGGTTTTAATTTATTTAATTTAATAGGGTGACTTTAGAGATTTAATCAAATAAAATGACTTATTTAATTAAATAGAGACACAAGGTTAATTAGATCAAATTGATTAATTTAATTAACAAGAGAGAATGACTTAATTAGATAAATGATTTATTTAATTAAGGGAGGAAAATTGATTAATTTAATCAAATAAGGGTATTCAATTAAATGGTTAGACTGAGGGATGATTTAGGATGAAACAGTGTTAGTAATCAAGATCAAGCGTGTAGCGTCAATTAGTACATTTTACATGTCTACATTTTTCCCCTCTTTGAAGCAGTGCACTTGCTATGCTAATTCAAAGAATAAACTGTCTTGATTTGAAGCCAAAAATTTTCTAATTTCAAAAATTGCCCCACTGTGTTCTTAGCAGGCGAAACATGTTGATATACTACCCCCTCAAGGGATCAGACAAAAATTCTGATTTTTGGGTGATCTCACGAAAAAAGGACAAGTTGTCTGATAGGTCGAGAAAGGCTCCAAGAGGTCAAAAAATGAGATAAAACACAAAAAATGGTACAAAACGGCCCTTGGTTGGGAAAAACGAGATTGGGGGACCAGACCCTTCCTAGACGGCTAAGTAGGGTCAAAGAACCCTAAATTTTAAGCATAAATAGGCCTTGAGGGGCCACTTCCAATTCATTTTCACATTCAGCCTTAAGAGATTTTGCAGTTTTGAGCTCTAACACCTTTGTGAGATGGCACGACGACAGCTTCCCATGCACATTTTCGATAGGGTATGGACACATCAAAGGCTTCCTGGCACTGGACCACCGGTGAGTCAACTTGACCCAAGCTTGTTTTTTGTTTTTCATGCACATTTAATGCCTTAGGAATCTTAGCTTTTAGGAGCAGTCCCAAATCGCACCGCTACAAAATTTAAATGGCGCCGCTCTGCATCAAATTGTGCCACTGTCATGAGTACCAATGCCACGATGCAGTTTGGAATTTGGGTT
Source organism: Sequoia sempervirens (assembly GCA_007258455.2). Taxonomy (NCBI): domain Eukaryota; kingdom Viridiplantae; phylum Streptophyta; class Pinopsida; order Cupressales; family Cupressaceae; genus Sequoia; species Sequoia sempervirens. Next base: position 14,640 of record VDFB02375304.1, read on the forward strand.
CAAATTCCAAACTGAGGTGCCTTCGTAAAGTGCACCGTTGTGGTGCTCTTTAAAATTAGGGTTTCCTCTTAAACTGAATCGCTTTTGCAAACTACAATGTCGTGGCACAATTTGACAGTTTGAAGCTTCTAGCGGCGCAGTTTGGAGTTTGAAAACTACACCGCCTTCATAGGAAGCGATGCTAAGGTTGTCTCGGGATGCCGATACAAACCAAGATCAAGATTATTTTTTTTTTGATGAATTTTAACACGATGAATTTTCTTGATGTAGGAGGTGAGAGAGATCTATTCACGCAAGCACAGGTCCCAAGAGATTTTCAAGATTTTGGATGAGCTAACCGAGTGACAATAGGAGCACCTAGGGTGGATCGATCTTTGGTACATTGCTTATGCGCTGCCCGTTCGAACACACTTGGGGATGGTGACAGCACTTGCTGAGAGATGGCACAACGAGACTTCCTCCTTCCACCTCCCAAAAGGCGAGGCTACAGTCACACTTGACGACGTGTGGTGGATCCACAGACTGTCCATTCATGGTGAGTGTGTGATCTACAATATGGATGTCAGGAGGGAGGCTTACTACGATGTCATGGGCCTCGATGAGATTGTATTTTGCAAGGGGTAGATCGAGCTAGAGCGCCATAGGCCTGTTGTGTCTAGTTTCCAATTAGTTATTTTAGCTATTATTTTAGGTCTAGTCGCACTAGATCAGTGGGGTCGTTATTTCAGTCCTAGATGGGGGCTTGCTTGGGAGCAGATGGTTCAGAGATGGACTTTGTTTGCATGGGGGCCAATTCTTCTAGCCTCATTGTATAGAGACTTACTCGAATTTTCCTACCTGGATGACCAAGCTCTTGGGGTGGGGGTTACACTTTTGCACATCTAGGCTTGCGAGCACATCACTGTGCTTCGTCCTTGAGTTGTTTCGATTATGATGGAGCCAGATGACCAAGTTGTCTAGCGGTACAAAGGGGGTGTCTCTTTCACCCACACAGGACAGCACAAGATTCCCCATTAGCAGAGAGTCCTAGACGACATGCGAGTGTTCACATGGCGGCCATATCTTGGATGGTTCTCACGGTCCGATGATGTTCAATAGCTCTTCTTCACCCAATAGGACAAGCTGATGCAGGGGCGAGAGCACATGATGATTGAGAGATACCTGTCAGGTAGGGTACAAAGGCAGTTTAAAGAGCCACATAATAGGCCCAACGATCAATATGTGGCTATCTTTGTGAGGACTATGAGCCAGAGCTCCTGGGGCCACTACATACCAGCCCAAGAGGCGATCGATTCTTTCAGACAGCTGGTGGCTAGGCCGCGGCCATATGACCAAGGTCAGGCGGATGCAGGGACCACACAAGCCTACAAAGACTGGTTCAGGCCACCGCTTAGACTTACAGTTCTGGGGACACCATCTACTCAACGTAGAGCTAGAGGCAAAGGGGTAGGTCAAGGCTGAGGGGATGGAGACGGGGACCGAGGAGGCAGAGTACCACCGCCCAATCAGGATAGGGGGCCCAGAATCAACCACTCCCAAATCAGTAGATGGGGGAGCAGAGACAAGATGTCCCTCGGTAGGACTAGAATCCATGATGACAGGATAGGATCCCGACACCACCTAGAGACAGGGATCAGGACCAACCACCTGTGTAGCCACCTCCCCAGCCAGACCCTAGAGATGGCTAGATTTTGTTGTTATAGGCATAGGTGCAGGCACTAACAGTCGAGAGAGATCAGCTATGGCTAGAGCAGGACTAGGCGGTCCAACAAAGACAGGTTGCAGAGCTACAGGCAGCGGCTGAGATGGGTAGATGGAAGCATCTAGAGAGCATGGTTGCATCCTCCTCCTCGAGTACAGTATCACTTCGAGCATATAGGGAGGCCATCTAGGAGGCTGGCTATTATAGGTTATATTATTATCAAGTCATGCCACGAGCAACTCAAGTACCATATTTTACACAAAGGACAAGCCACAAACCTGCAAAGGATCATGGGGAGAGAGAAGGCGGTGAGGGTAGCAACCAACAGGGTTAGGCCATTTTGATTAGAGACAGTATTCTTTTTTGCACCCCATGGGCTCATTTTTGATAGCCCCAGTGGGCCCTTGTACTTATGTATTTAATACTTAATCTGATTCTTTTGTACCATGATAGTATAGTTATTCCCGATGATATATGAGATGGTGATTTTGTGATATGCTATGTTCTATCTTATTTATGCATTATGGATGGCTCTCATTTCTATATGCTATGCAATGATTCTATCTTACGATACTATGATGTTTATGTGATGATGTATGGATGCATTTGTTTTTCAATACCTTTTCTTATGCACTTTTAATGATGTATGCAAACTGTTGTGCAAATTCTTAGACTAACAAATCTATATTATGCAATGATGGATGGTAGGATGTAATGTACTTTTTCTATGTATGATATGCTCTTATGACGATGTGATATGATGATGATATGTGTAATGATGTTCATGAAATGATATACGTAATGGTGTATGTGTGAAATGATGTGATGAATGTATGAAATGATGCTTATAACATGGATACTTTTATATATGATATGTAATGGCGTAATGTATACTTATATGTGATATGGGATGATTATGTAATTTTATGATATGGTGAATGCGAATGATGCTATGATGTTGCAGATGTTTATAATGCTATGGGATGATTGCTTTTATGTTTATGTAATGGATGCTTATGGGATATATGATCATATGGGATGATTTATGAAATGTTTATGCAAATGAATGCAATGTAATGATTAATGAGATGATTAGAATAACCAATCTATATTATACATGTACGGAAATGTAATGCATGGTGTTATGATTTATGTTTTATATGCAGTATGCAATATGCTAATGGTTTTATGGATGCAGGATGAATGCAATGATGATAATGATTTCATGATTAACTGTCTTGGTACCATGTTAGCATGGAAAGAAGATAGAAGATAGCAAGGGATTCCAACAAGACAAAAAGTTGACCAACTTGTTTACTTATTGACCCTAGACTTGAGAGATTTTGACATTTGAGTTTTCACTTTCGTCTGCTAGACTTGTTTCCGACTATTTTACACCAAGGTTGAGGATGATGATTGTTTATTATATGAATTATTACTTGAATTGAAAGTGAGATGAGAG
>VDFB02375305.1:0-26276 GCA_007258455.2 Sequoia sempervirens
CTAAAGGGGAAACTCTCAAAGCCCTAGGATTGCTGCGGCCACTTCCTATTCCCAATCAGGTTTAGACTTATATTTCTATAGATTTCATTATGCAGTTTCAACACTCAAGTGGTAAACAAGTTATCTTGGCAGTGGTGGACCACTTGACTAAACACACAAATTTATGTGCATTATCTCATCCTTACATTGTTGCTATAGTTGCTCAACACTTCTTGGGTGCACTCTTCAAATTCCATGAGATGTCTTGCTTTATTGCTAGTGATTGCGTTCCATCCCTCACCAATGAATTCTAGCAAGAGTTCTCTAAGTTATAGGGCACTACTTTGAACATGAGTTCAACCTATAATCCTCAAACTACTAGTCAAACGAAGATTGTCAACAAGTACCACGAGACTTATTTGTGTTCTTTTGTGTCCGAGCAATAGTGACAATGGACCAAGTGACTACCTATGGTTGAGTATGGCTATCTTTGGCTGAGTTGAGGTACAATACCACTTATCATAGTGCTTGCAAAATGATGCCTTATGAGGCCCTCTATGGTACTCTCCCACTCTCCTTGTGTCCTTATGTTTCTTCTAAGGTTGTAGCATTGACAACATTTTGTCCAAGCAAAAAGACCTCAATTGCTTCAGGTTAATCTAACACTAGCCCAAAATCACATGAGACAACAAATGGATCAACGTAGGATAAAGTGTAATTTTGACACCAGATTGGGTTCTTTTCCATCTCTAGCCCTACAAGCAATTTTCATTACAAGATAAGAGAATTCATAAGTTGGCACCCAAATTCTATGGTCCTGTTGACGTGGTTTTTGAGACCGCACCAACACACAATAAAGTCTCCCAACGGACGCTCTATCCTCTCTTGAACAAAGTATTCAGCATGCTAAGATTGCGAGTAAGATCATGCTTTCAACTCCAAGGTTCCTTAAGTGCGAATAGGCTCAGTTTGGTTTGATGTGATATTGCTGGTATGTCAAGGGGACTTACACAATTGTTCGGCGGTTGACAGCAGACAGCGGACTAAGGGTTTTCATGTAATTCGAATGATTTGGCAGGTGAGCACGGGATTCCTAATACTAATCGGAAATGTGCGGAAAGTAAAAGGGGGTTTAGGGCCTAAGAAACTAACATTCTATTCTAAATGCAGGATATGTGGAGCTTCGTTTCAATAGACTTCAACCGGATTTCACCTAGCCTCCGTCGGACAGCCTTAGTAAAATCGGTGCAATCTTCAAGGGAAATAGCAAAAGATGTTCAAATTATGACTTAACATGCATACACCATCACAACGACGCATATAAGCATATAAATCACAACCGAAGTTAAACTCAATGTAATGTCCAGTTGACCACACAAGGCGAACTTATCATCAACAAGCCGCTAGTGGTATGGAATAAAGCCAAGCTATCTCAATAAAACACCACACACCAAAGTAAGCTACTTGCATGAATTTAAGCTACTTGGATACGAAAGGAAGAAGAAACTTTGCTAGCATTTCATGACAAGACGAATTCCATCATCAATGAAAAGATCTATTATCATAAAATGTGTTACACAACAATCTCCTCAAAAGTTTTCAAAGGGAAAACTTTCTCTCTTCTCCAAATTATGCAAAAATGCTCTACAATACTACACTATCTAGCTCTAATGCTAATACTCTCAATGTCTACTATTCCAATGTCTAATCTAATTCTAATTTTCTAATGCCTTACAAATGAGGGGGACTCCCCCTTTATATAGCTAGCCAAGTCCCAAAAGACGGCTAGGGTTACAATCAATAGAGTGGCCAGAATCGTGCCACCTCAGCCCTAAATAATATTGTTCTAAAACTACCAATTTAAGGAGAGTGGGGTAATAAATGCGCCATAATGTCCACCATCATCCTTCTAGAAGATTCCATTTGTAGACGCTGTTCACATTGTTCTCGATCTTCTTTCTTGGCGTTCTTTGATTTCTTTGTCACTTGTTTCGCTAACTTACTTAGCCAATTTCTTGCAACTTTTCTTCCTTTGAGATTGAAACTTATCTTCATCGTGCTTCTCACTTCAACATCGTGCTCTGGCTTCAACGTTCCTCCTGCAAAACAAGCAAGGAGAGGGTATTAGAATACTCATGATATAAACTTAACTCACTCACCTGATCCTCACGCTCCAACTTTCAAGCGTTCATCGCCAACTTTGCGTTCAAGTTCATGCCTTAGACAAACTTCATCTTTGAGAAATTCATTTCACCTGCTGGAGCTCTGATAACCTCGATTTTATTCATTTCTGGCTCAAGTAAACTATCTTCACGAATGATTGAAGCAAATTCACCTAGGCAGTTCCTTTCAAATTCATCATCTGGAGAATTTCACCTTGAAAATACATTTTCTTCACACTTGCCTTAGAAAATCTTCAAATTTCCCTTAGGAATTCATCAATCCAGTGCCCATCAAAAATCTTCACTGAAAAAGTGTTGGCGAAGTGCGGAAGACATAGAAATCCATCTATCATCTCAAATGTTTAGTACCCAGAAGAAGATTTCCTCCAGAAAGCGTCGAACTCATGGGTGCACAACGAACGGGTTCATTTAATTTTCTTGAATTTTGAACCTTAGAAAATATTCTTTCAACAATTTATTTCATTTCTTCATCTCCTCTGAAAATGATTCTTGTTTCTCTGACTTGGAAAATTTTTATCAATTCTGTGCAGCTGGCAATCACTGACTTCACCTCAGGCGACTCATCTGTGCTTCAAAAATTCCATCACCTTTCCAGACTTAGGCATTTTTCTAAGGGAGAAAATATTTTGCCTTAGAAAATTTTTGAAAAAATTTCCCTTAGAAAATTTTATATCCAACTCGATCAACTTGCCTGTGAGAAAAGATTTATTTCACTTGGAAGGTCTTCCTGCGAGCACATCACATTTCACTTCCATCATCTTCAACGCCCCAGGAAAATTTTATTATTTTGCAACTTCAACGCCCTAGCAATTTGTTTCACCTCATATTTTATTTCACACTTAGAAAATATCTTCACTTGAAGTTCCAACGCCTTAGAAAAAAAAAAAAAATTATTTTTTTTATTTTCACTCAACATCTTAGGCGCATTTTGTGTCTGAAGGAAGACATTTATCTTGAAAATTTCTCATCACCTAGCAAGTTGCTTTACTTCACATTTTATTTCACCCTTCTAGGCGCATAACATACTTGACATTTTAAAATCACGCCTTGAAGTATTTTCTCACACATATCATCTTGGGCGCTTATCACTTAGAAGAAATTTGAAACCACGCCTTAGCATTTTACTTCTACCACCTCACACGCCTTTGGAAATTTTCTAACACCTTATGACTCCCACCACCTTGGCGCATGTAGCACACTTGAGAGGAATATTCAAATCCACGCCTAGCAAAGAATTTTCACCCACCTTTTACCTTATTTACTACCTTTATTCACCTTTCACATCTCAACTTTGGGCGCATTTGAGACATAGAGGAGGATGGGCGCATTTTGCATATACAAGAGGATGAAGTCTTTAACGCCTTAGCTGGTGACCTTTCAGCTCCCTTTGCTTTGTCCTTATGTGGCCCCATTTGGGCGCATTTCTTGCGTTGAGGAGGATGAAAACATTTGACTAGTTGACTTTCTTGGGCACATTCTTGCCCTGTGTGAAGGATATACCTCATACTTAGAAATTTTTTATGCCTCCTCACTAGCTGGCGCATTTTGCCATGTCTTCTGGATGAAGTTCCAGACTTAGACATTTTTACCTTCTTCTGCTAGCTTATCCGTGCCTTGCTATTTATAGTAAGCCCCTCAATTTTCACACTTCGGAAGCTCATATCAACTTGAAATTTTAAACGTAGCTTCTTCATAACCTTATCAACCTGTCAGCACTGCCACTTTTAGTCACCCTGCTATTTATAGCCTGTTTCTGAAGGTGGCTTACTATAAATAGTAAGCTCATGTTTCTGATAGTTCCATTGCTCCGATTGATCTGAAATTTGGATGAGGCGCTCCTCACCATGTGACCTGTTGGCTGACACTGATGCATGCAGTCAATTTACTATTTTTAGCCTGTTTCCAATCTGACTTACTATAAATAGTAAGTGCTCCGTTTAACTTGAAATTTCACCAGCAGATAGCCTGAAGAATGCTGATCGCAGTGGTTTACACCGGATTTTGAAGATTTTGACTTTTGATGCCTATTTTTAGGCTCCGAAGCTGGAAACCCTGATTTGCTTTGCATGCATACCAAATGATCTCTGTTTGCCTTCGTTTCTGCGACACTGCGATCAGCTCGTGATTCTGAACTGCTGGGTGGCGGCTACGGGACACACCTACTAAAAATAGCAAGTTCCTTACTGAGTGAGAATCCTCGTTTGCATGTCATACCATCACGAAGCTCTCGAAAAACCCATCAAGAATCATCCGACATGCAAAAGAAACCCTGACATGCAAACCCTAAAAATAGCCTCGAAAGGCTGAATTCCGAAAGTTGTCATCTCACTTTGCATGTTACATCGTTGCGAAGGTCTTGAAAAACCCAGAAGGAATATGCAGACATGCAAAGAAAAAACTCTGCATCTGCACCCTGAAATTTGCTCCGGAAGCCAGACTGCTAAAAATAGTAAGTCGTCTGTTTTCACTCAAATTTGGCATGCGAGCAGTCTGATATACTCTGAGTGTGGTGTGACTGTCGGAATCTCGAAAATGTTGACGAATTGCCTGTAATTTCACACTTACTAAAAATAGTAAGTACCTTAGAATCGGATGAAAATTTGCTGAGAGCCTGCTGGAAACATGCTGACAACAATGTTAAGTTCAATTTTCAATTTACTGACTCTACTTGACCTCGGACTAACCAGGAAGACTCAAACCCTAATTTCAGACTTGGCCAAATTCATGTTGAAGCTTGCAGACGGGTACGTCCCCAGAAAGCAGACCATAGAAAAGAGACAGACAGAGAGAGAGAGACCAAAAACCAAAGCCAAAATGACCAGAATGGAGCAAAAATTAGGGGTCCCCATCTTGAATGGGGCGATGTGTGAAAAAGGTCACAACAGGTCCTTATCAAGTGATCTAGCACTTAGGTGAGGTGGCATACAAGTTAGCACTTCCACCATCTCCTCAAACCCACCCATTTTTTCATGTCTTGTGTCTCAAGAAAGTGATTGGGATTACTATTCAATCACTAACAGCACTACTTGAGTTGTTCAAGAAGGGTTTGATGTTTTTGGAACCTAAGACTATTTTGGATAAACACACCACATACCTTTGCAATTGCTCTATTGAAGAGTTATTAGTCTAGTTGGAGGGCCTACAACCTAAAGATGCCACATGGGAGACTACCAACATTCTCTCTTAGTTTCCTCATCTCAAACTTCTAGGACAAATTTTTTTGAAGGGGGGGGCAATATTATGTACCCCTTTTATTTTATAATAGCTAGTATTGGTTGGGTGCATGTGCTTTTTAAGTTGCTCTTAGGTAGCATTAACAAAGGGATGCATGTGCTTTGTAAGTCATCCCACTAGTTGTTAGAATAAAGCATTTATCCCACATGCATGGGATGGTAGTAGTTGCCTTAGGCAAAACTCTATTTATTGTAATGACTTCTCAATTGGAAAGGTATCTTGTGTTAAATTTAGTGATCAGATTGAATGCACAGAAAATTAATTCAAAAATCAGACACAATGACACAGCAGATGCCCTGGGAAAACCCTCCTCTTGAGGGAGAAAAACCCAGCAACAAAATTTCACTTATATATTATTCAAGAATCAACTCTTCTTGTACAATAAGGCCGAACTCGAGGCCAAGTAATAGCACCGATTCTACATGCAAAATACAGATTACAATCTGCACTACATATATATCAAAATCTGCACTTGATAGAACTTCGACCTGCTCTTGAAGGAAATCGCACTTAGATAAAATCGCAATCTGCCCAAGATATAATTCGCACTTGAATGTAGAATGAATGTCGAACTTGCTTGATGTGTAAATGAGAACAAATGATCTTGTATTTATACTTTGCTTGGGAGAGGTCGCACCTCTTCAAGAACAAGGTCAGCCACAAGGAGAATAATTACAAATTAAATAATTCACTTATCAAGTCAGCCAAGATATGATAATCAATTAAATGAAGTAAGGCGCATCTTCTCATAACAACATATAAATTAAATAGCTGGAAGCTATCATTTAATTTGATAGGCTGGAAGGAATCATACAAAGCTGTATTTATCATCAACATCTTGGAATAGTTGTATTTAGAAAGTATGCTTTATTTGGAGGTTACACCCTCGAAGTGGCACTACGAAGATAATAAAACCATTTATGCAATGTTTTTGCCTCATTACACCTCCACTCAGTCCATCTTGAACATTGCAGGCATTTGAGCATCCCTTCCATTCAGTTGGTACATAGAGAGATAGTGAGAGATCAATTAGAGAACATCTACATGCACGTGTTGCTATTAGGGTATCCTAGTAACCTGACCCACATACCTGATATAGTGTATATTTTCCTATTCACAACATCAGCCTTTTAGTTCTGCTTGCCCACTAGTCATGGCATACGGTCAGGTGTGTATCATTAGTTTAACACTGGAAACTCATCATCCTTGAGCACTAGGACACATACTATGGGAAATACTTGACTTCCTCTTAATATTATCCAACCTAGTCCACTTGATCAAGAAATTATCATACAAGATATTATGAATCATAGATCAATCCTATTGTTGAAGTAGATCGAGGTTCAACTTCTTTATCTTTGTCTCCACGTGTTGATACAGGCATACAGCATGTGATAGAACAGATTTTTATATTACAATCAAGATTTTCCCTCCATAGGGATGTCTCCTCTATTCATGATTTCATTGTTTTAACTTTTAGTGTTTTAGTACTCAGTCAACTTTTCAGTTTCTAAAGTTCTTTTTGAATTTAATGTTTTTTACTATAGCTGAAAGTGCATACTTAGGTCACTTGTGGGCGTTAACCATATTTCTCTTTTTTTTTTTGTGTAAATATTTCAGCCAAGGCTAAATATTTATGTTTCAGAAAAGCAAGCAAGGAAATTTTTCAGTTTTAATTAAAAATTAAATATTATGATTTGATAGTTTTTTTGGTAGATATTTCAATTAAGATTACAGTTTCTAAAGCTAAAGTTGCAGTGATGGGGCTACATTATCAAATACCTCTCTGCTTTAGATTACCATCACATCTTATACAGATACAAAGCATCTACATTAACCCCAACAAAGAAAGGTGAAACTGCCTATAGTTGGATTTCTATGCAATATATTAATTGGCAGAATGTAGGACAAAGCTAAGAAATAAATTAACTAAACTTATAAATTACCTTCTTCTGTAAATCTGCCCTACCAATAGCTAAATCTGTTGGATATATGAAGTCCAACGGGCTTCTTGTCCGTTTTTCTCCTATGCCCTTTCACCTTCCTTCTTGAAGGCTCTTTCTTTTTGAAACGGTTCTTGTTGGATGAGATACATTTTTGGGTGTTTGATGTATGAATGATTGATTGCTGCAGTTGAGGTTGATGTATTGTAAAAACAAAGATTAATAAAATTAGTTTCCCTTTCTTTGAGAGTGGATGTAGTCTTTTAGATGATCCACTATAAACCTTTGTGTTATCTGTGTTTGTTTATGATTTTAATTTCTGTTGTTATTTTTCATTTATCCGCAATCTATTTTTCAACAATTGGTATCAGAGCCTGGTGAAGAAGCTTGGTGCTGAAGCAGTTCATTGGAAATCGATGAAGAATTTCCAAAAGCATGGACGACATAGATAAGTGGAAGATAGAGAAGTTCGCGGGCAAGAACTTCAGATTGTGGAAGGTACAGATGGAATCGCTGCTGATTAAGCAAGATCTCTCACCTGCATTGATTGGAAAAACCAAAGGAAAAGGTTCGATGTCAGACAAAGATTAGGAGAAAATGGATATGAAAGTAAGGGAAACTATTTTTCTTTCACTGTCCAACAACGTGCTATTCAATGTTTCAGCTGAGAAGACAACGAAAGAGCTTTGGGATAAACTCTCCAACATGTACAAGATGGCATCGGCATCAAACAAAGTATTCATCATGAAAAAATTATACAATTTGAAAATGAGAGAAGGTGGGCTTATGTCAAATCACTTCAATGAATTCAATACCTTGGTCACCCAATTGATTTCAATGGGTATCAATTTAGATGATGAAATTAAGGCAATTTTGTTATTATGTTCTTTACCGAACAACTGGGAAGGAGTGGTGATGGTAGTTAGCACTTCAGTGGCTACCAAAAGTAAATTAAAATTTGATAATGTTGCAACCACACTTCTTAGTGAAGACATGAGGAGGAAGAATCAAGAACCCTCATCCGGTGATGCTTTGACTGCTGTAAGTACTGGCAATAGAGGAAGGGGTCAAAAAAGAGGCAGAAATAATAACAGAAGAAGGTCCAAATCTGCTCCAAGATCGAAGTCCAGGGGCAGAAATGGTGATTGTTGGTTTTGTGGCAAACCAAGTCACACAAAAAAAAATTGTTGGAATTACAAAAAGGCACAAGACAAGGCAAGCAAGAATGAAGTAAATGTTGTAAATGATAGTGTTTTGGTTTTATCAACAAGTGACACAACTGCAGATTCATAGGTGCTTGATTCCGGTGCCTCTTTTCATGCTACTCCATGCCGAGGTGCTTTCACAAACTACCAAGAAGGTAAGTTCGGTAAAGTTTTTCTTAGAGATAATAAAGAATGTGAAATAGTAGGAAAAGGTGATGTGATATTGTCTTTGAAAAATGGAAATAAATGGATCTTGAAAGATGTGAGACATATTCCTATGCTGAAACGAAATTTAATATCAGTGAGCCAGCTTTATGCTCAAGGATGCAATGTGAAATTTTCTTTAAATACTCGGAAAGTAACCAAGGGTGTATTGGTGTTTGCAAAAGGCAACAAATTGAGCAATCTTTATGTTTTAGAGTGCCATGCTGAAGTGGGAGCTGCAATGGCGGTTGTGGACAGCGGTTTGGAGCTTTGGCATAAGAGGCTTGAACATATGAGCAAAAGGGGACTTGAAGTCATGCTTCAAAGGGATCAACTTCCTAGCCTAAAATCAATTGATTTGGAGTTATGTGAGCATTGCCTTTATGGCAAATAGAGTTGGACCAGCTTATTAAAGATTGGTTATGACAAGAAATCTACACCTTTGGAGCTTGTGCACTCTGATGTTTTCGGTCCAACAGAGGTAACCTCCTTTGGAGGTGCTAATTATTTTGCTACATTTCTTGATGATTGCACTAGAAAAGTTTGGATTGATATGATGAATAGAAAATCAGAGGTGTTTACAAAATTTAAGACTTTTAAGGCTATGGTTGAAAATCAGATTGGGCACAAAATTAAATGCCTACTAACAAATAATGGTGGAGAGTTTTGCTCTTCAAAATTTGACACCTCTTGTGCAGATAATGGTATTCATCAGATTAAAGTGGTTCCACTCACCCCTCAGGAAAATAGTGTAGCTGAGAGGTTGAATCGTGTTGATTTTATGTGATCAGATTAATGTACAGAAAAGAATTCAAAATCAGACAAATAACACAGCATATATCCTGGGAAAACCCTCCTCTTGAGGGAGAAAAACCCAGCAACAAAGATCTCTATTATATTGATGCAACAGAAGCAATTAATTCACTTATACAATGAGGCCGAACATAAGGCCAATAACCAGCATCTACTCTAGATGTAATAACAGATGATAATCTGTTCTTCCTTGTAATCTGCACTCAGAGAAATTCGCAATCTGCTCATGAATGAATTCGCACTTGAATGAAGGAATAGGTCGAACTTGCTTGATCTTGCATTTGATCAGACTATGTAATTGCACTTGTGAGAATATCCGAACTGACCCTGATGCATTCGCACTGATCTTTTCCCTTGACACAGTTCGCACCTTGTCACAGATTCAATATGGAGAAATCACGGCTAGCACAGATCCAAATCGGTAGAGGTAACACAGATTCGCAGTTTCTTATTCACCCTTAATAATCTGATCGCACTGGATGTAATGTATTCGCCTTTTGATAAGATCGAGCTTCTTTGTTTATATTCGCACTTTTCTTAGCAGAGTACGCACTCCAGAACTGATATGTTTCTTCGATGTATTTAACAAAGAACGAACAACCTGAATCCGCACTGAATTAATAGTTGTATTCGCACCTTTTGCTTTCTGATCTGTACGCACCTCAATTAGCGATTAGACTGAACACCGATCATTAGCATGGACGAATTACACTGAATATATACAAGAGGGAGAGACGCATGCCTTCCTAACTCTTATGTCGGCCTTTTATTAAATGTTCGCACCTCTTCACAAGAGGTCGGCCACTTTATAAATATTGGATATCTTCTAATAAAGGATAGACATCAATTTCTTTTATGTCGGCCCAAGGCACAAAACAATAAGGTAAATTGAATAGCCGATGGCTACATTCAATTTAAGACTTTCTCAAGGAATGTGAGCTGGAAGGATCAACCGACGCTGTTATAACATTAACACTCCCTCTCAGCTAGGGAGAGATCTTCCAGCTGAAAATTATCTCCACATGAAGTTCATCTGCAACTGTTGCCTGCGATCAGATATAAAGAGAAATATATTACCTCAATGTGATATCAACCATCACATGGTTAAGTGCTAGTGATCATCACTTGCGTGATGGTGTCACCTCAAAGTGACTTTCACCATGGCTCTCCCAGAGGGTGAAACACGAGTACAGAAAGATCATCACGGACTCTCTCACGTGATGTTGTCATGGAGTCACACACATGACATCCACCATGACTCTCTCAGAGGGTGGAACCGAGGGCTTTCACCTCAAATTCTTCCGTCACAGAAGAAGATGCATTAGTAAGTACAAGTGTTCATCACTTGCGTGATGTTGTCACCTCACGTGACTTTCACCATGACTCTCTCAGAGGGTGAAACACAAGTACAAAATATGTCATGGAGTCGCACACATGACATCCACCATGACTCTCTCAGAGGGTGGAAACGAGGGCTTTCACCTCAAATTCTTCCATCATAGAAGAAAGTGCATTAACAAGGGATTTCACCTCGAACTTCTCTCACAGAGAAGAACTCATTAAGCAAGGCTCACTGATACTGAGACTCATACTCAGTCAAGGCTGGATTCTCCATCATACCAAGCTTGTCTCGAAAGTACACGAACTTTACCCTGGCGAGAGGCTTGGTGAGAATATCTGCCGTCTGCTCATCAGTGCTAATGTACCTCAACTGTACAGCCTTTCACAGTACCATATCTCTGATATAGTGGTACTTGATCTCAACATGCTTGGTTTTGTCATGAAACACAGGATTGACAGAAGGCTTCACACAACTCTTATTATCACAATGAATAATAGTGGGCTCCATTGATTGTCCACACAATCCTGCAAGGAGCTTACGAAGCCACACTTTACGCTTCTCGGTTGCCATGCAAGCTGCAATATGCTTCGGCCTCTGGCGTACTCAATGCTGACCTTTCACCGTTGTACCGAGGAAATCGCCAGAACCTAAGCGAGTAGCGGCCGAGGTGCTCTTCGATCGTAACACAACGCCCAATGAGAATGGTGAAACCAAGTAACTCAAGTCTGGCGTCGGAAGTATACTTCAACCCATATCAAGCGTACTTACGCATAAGTATCTGCGGATATGTTTAGCACCGCAACAAGATGTATGCGTCTCGGATCACACATAAACTGGCTAAGTGCACTCACTGCATAGCAAATATCAGGTCTAGTGTTAACTAGATACATCAAGGATCCAATCAGCTGTCTGTACAATGTAGGATCCACCAAATCTGAGCTAGCTGCAGCAAGATTACCGTCTTCTTCAGGCTCAGCAGGCTTCCTCTAAATCTTCAGGCACTTGCATCAACCTTCTGACCTCTTCGTCCAAGATTGACTGCAACACTTTGACTTAGATAAATGTTTTCCAGTGCACACCTTGGTACTGAAGAGAGTTCAGAATAGTCCTCATTGACCTCATCTCAGATCTCACTATTCTGAATAGGTTTGCGGAGCTACCAATGGCAAACCTAGAAGGCAATCTTGAGCAAATCTGGTCTCAGCAATTGAAGGGATCCTCTAAGGGTTTAGCACAACAATCTTCACTTCTTCTCAGTGAGTTACAAGACTCCCTCTTGATCCTTGCTCCAAAGATTGCAAAGAAGACTTCTGGAAGTGAGCTCCCTCTGGCCATCAGCTCAGTCCCAAGGCTGCTTGATTATTTCTTTGGTTGGCATGGCTTTCTCACAAGATGCCTCAAACTTTTCATCATTAAGCAATTTCTCATCACCTTCTTGCTCCTGCAAGCATTTTAGAGAGAGATTACTTAACAGTTTGTAATTACCCAAAGAAATAACAAGACTGGAATCATACAAAGTTTACAATCACAGGTTATAACATGAATACATAAGAATTTATGCACAATGTTAGAACATGAATAAATCAACCTGAAGGAGAAGTATATCAAAAGATCAAACTAGAGGGTTAAAGGAACTTATCTCTATAAGACTTGATATAGCTCTTTCGTTCATTCATTTGTTTGCTCCTCTCGAGAGTGCCTAACTCTGCAACAATAAAAGAATAATCTGCACAGCTGCAGATTTCTTGAATGCATTAAACGGTTGGCATGTAGAATCAACTCTCCCAAGAGTTCAGGATTCTATCACAACACATGCATTGGAGAAGGGTATCGATGTGATCAACCTATCACAACATAAGGATACCAATCTCTTCTCTTTTGCTGATTTTTATCTTGAAGACATGCATCAAGGATTTACACGATTAGTCTAGATCAACTTACAATAGATAATTTGAAGTATTCAAAGGATCTTTGACCTAGAGATCACAACTTGAGAGAAGTAACAATCTCCTTATACTAAACACACAATGTCCAAGATATAACAAATGAAGAATACTGATTATACTGTGAGATACGCTGATTTAAAGCACAGATCAACATGCAACTTTTACGGTTTGAACACAGGCCCATGATAAAAATAGAAATGTGATTTCAACAAAACACATAATACTTATCTTCTTTAACATTCTGATGAAAGCAATTATTGAACACAGCATGCTGATCTTATGCTCAGATCAATCCACAGCCTTCATGACTCGAACACAGACTCATGACAAGGTTAAATTTGAACAAGGCCCATGACTGCTCAAATTTACAATGTACTCTGTTTCCAACTGCAATCCACTAGGTTAGCAATGAGGTGACACCACATGATCTCATCTACTGGATCACAATTCAAGAGAAACATAATCTTTACTACACACATGATAAAGCATTATCAAATCTGCACAACTCAACAAACTGAGTAAAAAGTATAAAAAACAAACACTTATCTCTTGAGATCAGAATCTCCTTGAGTGCAGTGCTGAAACTGGAATACAGAAAACAACTGGACATGATGCTCGTTCAAATCATCCGCCTGATATCAAACATATGATCTGAAAAAGAAAATAGCACTCATGCAGCAGCAGAAATGTCAGAGAGGCAAATGGCACGCCAAGCTTTGTATACCTGATTCCTTTGAGTCACGTATATGCACTCTCCAAAGTCTATCCTATTTCAATGATACTCGCTTCTGAAGAGTATGATACCCAGATATCTAATAAGCGCCCAGAAAAACATATAGTATCGCTAGTTCACATAGGCATGACTGTGGCAATAATATATATGCTACAGGAAGAAAAGATATGCTGTTCCTGAAGACCAGATAGCTTCTTCCCACAGCTCTGGACCAGATTGCAAGTGGTTTCCATCTCTGGTGAACAAGACATGCAACTAATCTGATCACGATCCTCAAACCTGGCTCTGATACCATATTGAGTTTAGGTGATCAGATTAATGTACAGAAAATAATTCAAAAACAGACAATCATAACACAGCATATACCCTGGGAAAACCCTCCTCTTGAGGGAGAAAAACCCAGCAACAAAGATCTCTCTTATATTGATGCAATAGAAGCAATAATTCACTTTACAATGAGGCCGAACACAAGGCCAATAACCAGCATCTACTCTAGATGCAATAACAGATGAAGATCTGCTCTTCCTTGAAATCTGCACTTAGAGAGATTCGCAATCTGCTCTTGAATGAGTTCGCACTATCTTTATCTTTAACACAGTCTGCACCTTGACATAGATTCATATGAATAGATCGCTGCTAACACAGATCTGGAGGATGCAAATCTAGCACGAATCCAAACACAGATTTACACCTCTGTAATCTGATTGCACCTTGATGTAATATATATGCATTGTTATGTTCGCACTTGACTTCTCTATTATGTTCGCCCTTGTTCGCCCTTGACTTCTCTGTTATATTTGCCCTTGACAAGGTCGGGCTTCTTTCTGCTATGTTCGCTCTTGACAGACATGAATATCGAACTCTTATCAAGCTGACATACAAGGAAGGATGGAGGTGAATAAATACAAGACGCATTCCTCAAAAAAACCTTCAAGTCGGCCTCCACTAAATGTCTTCTAAAGAGAAGCATAAAAATGCTTTTATGTCGGCCCAATAAAAAATGTTATTTTCATAATACAAAGGAAGTCGGCCAAGTATGTATTCATAAATTAGGTCGGCCTCAATAACTTATTAAAATGTCTCTTAATAAATGACCAATATGAATTCATATTCTCACATGTCGGCTATAATGAATAATACAAAACAATAAGTATAAGTTGAATAGCCAACGGCTATCATTCAACTTATATTCTCACATGTTGACTATAATGAATAATACAAAACAATAAGTATAAGTTGAATAGCCAACAGCTATCATTCAACTTATATTCTCACATGTTGAGCTGGAAGGAACTACCGCGGCTGCTCTAACATTAACAGCCTAGTTGTGTTGGGAAAAGGAGGTGACTAACATGACAGCTCAAGAGAAAAGAAAAGAACCAAGCACATTTTGTTTGAACATCTAAAGAAAGTAGATAGATTATTGCCCAAGTCCCCATAGGAGTAATAAAACCTTCCCCAGATCTCATAGTAAATGAGGCATCTGAAAATGAAATATTCCTCAATCCCCACCTCTTGGAGGGAGCAAAGATGGCAATTTCAATCTAACAGAAGATGCGATGATCAGTTTCAAACTTTCAACCCTTAACTAGTGGTAGCACACTCTCAATTGACCAAAGGGAAACCTCAAATTGTGGGACCAATGATGCTAGAGATAGTGAGAGTAGTTAATAAAGCCATCCGCCATCTATAAGAAATGCTTAGGTAGAAAGCCAACTCGGGCTAAATGGCTCACTCAAGTAAACCCAAGTGGTCTAAATATACTATCTATAAATGTCCTCTCTAGCAGTTCTGGTGATGATGTCCTTCGTGGGAAAGAACCGGGGAGAGAATCCAAGGAGTACATGAAAAGGGGCAGCCTATCAATAGAGATGCCAATAGAAAGAAGAAGCAATCTCATCTCCAAGTAACAACAATGCTTGCACCCAATAGGAAGCAAACAAGCAATGGGGACAAGTGGAGCCATCCTTAGGAATTAGTGCTTTACTAGTCATTAGGATTAGTTTTGTTTCATTGTTAGCATCATATAAACAAATATCTTTTTCCCTGAAAGATAACTTTTTTTAATGTATCTGATCAACCCTTTTTTGGCAGTTTTTTGACCAATAAACTCAGTGATAAATGGCAATTTTTCAGCATAAATATACCACCACTCTCCACCTTCCCTCCCTTCAGTTTTTTCAATCATTCTTTCTGATTTTTTTGGGCAATTTTCTGGTGATTCTTTCTGAAGTACAACTAGAAACAACTGTTCTTGTCAGCTTATTGATGTGGCCGGGTGGAGTCATCATGTTTCTGTAACTATGTTAATCACAATAAAAACAAAATAAGGAAATAAATAAATGCAAGTTAGAAAGAAAATTCAATTTAAAAATATGAAGAGATTACATGAGTATATAATAATTGTCATAATAAACAAAATTATTGTCTTGATAAACAACCCCTAAGATGAACAAGAAATAAGGGATTGGCCAGCATAATATATTTGAAATCCATTCCTTGCTGGAAATCCCAGAACTGGAGCTTTTTATTTTCAGTTATCTTTAACAGCACCCTCTTAGTAGGAGATAGGGGGCTTAATTGTTTAAGGCCGAGCTCAGTTGCCTTAGCCAGCAATCTTCTCAACGAAAGTCAAAAAATGAGAGCTTTGGAATAGCATTTGGAGAACCACCGACAACAATTTCTGTGAGAGTTATTTTGGTGACTTTACTACTGTCTATGCAAAAAAAGATGCACATAAAAGACAAGTGCAATGTTCAATAAATGCCACATGAATGTGCTCTCTGGGAATGTTATCTGGCTATGCTTAAATAGCTGTTCAAGACAAGGCTCTGAAATTATTATCATATTTCTTTAATATATATGTTCTCATAATCATTTATTGCCAAATATGCTAATATTTAGTTTCAAGAGTTTCAACCAAATATAACACTCTTTCTTAGTATTGTTCCAGCTGGTGCCAATTAGGGAATTTGAAACTGGGCTTGGAGTTCTATCAAAATTATTATAAGCCTCGTCTGATGAGGAAGTGATCACCAAGACAGACATGTGTCCAAAATGTGGAAGATTGAATCAAAGTAGGAGAGAGAAAAATGTTGGATCTTTATCATCGTAAATGCAGCCCCCAAATGGATCATACTTTGTAGCAGCTAGCCTCCTTGGCTCCACCAGCTTTATGTTACTTAGTAGGCTGACATTTGTATTTTGTAGTTTGTAATTGATTTTAAGGTTCAAATTTCAGAGTCAAACTATATGGTGTTCACAATAATCAGTGATCTTAAAACTAATTGGAAATATCCATATTTCAAAGGCATGGTATATATTCTCTCCCCTACTTTCATTCTCTCTCTTAGTGCAATTAAGATGGCTTTAAATATAAAAAGGTAAGTTATTTGTCTTGTTTTTGAATTTGTCTGTGTTGTTTGGATTCCCAATAAATTGGAAAAATCTTTATCTTTGGTTTGCTGACTTATTCTTAAGAAAGTTTTTTTCTTATTTGGTTAGCATGATCATTATTTCTTCGCTATGGGGCAAAAATCTTTTTCCTAGGAATCATGGCTTCAAAATTTTCAGATTCATAACAATGAAGCTTTTACTGCTTAAAATTCATTGGATTTATTACAAATAAAACACTTCATGGGATTTCCCCAAACAATAGAAGTTATGCAAGCCTTTCAAAACTCCCCTAGGAAAATAAACTTTCAGACATAAATCCTCTGGTATAATTGATAGCGAAAAAATAGTATTCTTCCATGAAAGTGCCAGACAAACCAATCTCTCCACCAAGTTTGCAGTTCCACAGAATAATCTTGTAAAATTTACTCCTCTCCCTCTCAAGACTTATCAAGGTTATGCTCCTTAGGGAGCTGGCCTATTAAAATTTACATTGGATTTATTACAAATAAAACATTTCATGGGATTTCCCCAAACAATAAAGTTATGCAAGCCTTTCAAAACTCCCCTAGGAAAATAAACTTTCAGACATAAATCCTCTGGTATAATTGTTAACAAAAAAATAGTATTCTTCCATGAAAGTGCCAGACAAACCAATCTCTCCACCAAGTTTGCAGTTCCACAGAATAATCTTGTAAAATTTACTCCTCTCCCTCTCAAGACTTATCAAGGTTATGCTCCTTAGGGAGCTGGCCTATTAAAATTTGCTTGCAAAAGATGAAGTATTCTTGAATGCCAACGAATATAATACAAGGTACCCATCATCCCACAAAATCCCCCAAGTCTTGAAGTCCAGTTACATGCAACAGATAAAGGATTGCACAAAAGTGGGCAATAGTTGGAAGGCACACTGTAGCAAAGAGATCAAATGCACCCTGAGTCACACAGTTTTGGGTTGTGCATAGTCGACATGACATCCACAAGGAAAAAGTGAATATGGCAAGTGGCAATTGGACTGCATGTCAAAACCATCAGCATACATGTTAAAGACCATACAATATACATTTAATTGCAAGATTTTATTCAATTGGTGGCGGATTTTGAGGCATTTAATGCATCTGGTGAGTTGGTAAATTCAAATGTTGGAGTGGACTGCATTAATGACTGCTCCGGATTTTGGCTGTCAAAATCTGACTGTAATTCAAATAGAAATAGTAATACTGTGTATAAAGTCAAGAATCAAGATCTTTGGTTCCTAGGTCTTTTTAGTTCCTCGGTCTTCAGTTGGCCTCGTGATGAGAAATGAGTTTGCATGTATAGTTGAGCGTGAACGACCTTGTGTCTTTTGTATTATGTATTCGCTGTCATTAGCATTAATAAAATTGAAAACATCATCATTTCTGCCATTCTTCTGTGTCCTTTCTTCTTGTATGTGCTTTTGTTTCTGCTGTGCCTTTGTGCTATGTCACTGGACTTTCCTTAACTGGAACCTCCCATCTTGGCTGTTATCACTCTTATTCAAAGATACAAGAAACACCATGAGAATCTCTGAGGTCCAATGATCCTTGATAACCTCTATAGTGGTAAACTGAAATATATTCTGCTCAATTTCAACATTTCTAAATGTATAGTGTCACAGTTACGTCCTCAAGAATCCCTGAAAAATGTTCATGGACAAAATAAAATGTTTACTAAAAATTAGTACAAAAGTCTACAATAGAGAAATGACACTCAAGTGTTCTTCCATTTACTTTTCACTTTGTAGTATTTATTTGTAGGATACTTCAAAACTAAATAGATATATTCTAATGAAAGAATCTACACATAAGAAGGTAACTTCAAATTTCGGTTGGTTGGTTGGTAAAATTTTTTCTTTGTTTATGTCACAATCACATCGGAGTTTGTGGTTAACTTATGCAGATGTCCTTCAAAACAAGATTAGATATTCTGAATGGATTGCTTTTTTTTTTTTGAAATTGTGAAGTTTAATGTGTCATATGGTTTATAACATTATAGATACTCTTCCTATCATTCTGCTGAAAAGAAAACAACAAGATAAGAAGACCAATCTTCCAATTATGTCAATCACCTTTGTTAATGAATGGTAGCTTAGGTCAGATATAAACGATGATTGCTATAAGCATCATCATCGTTTATATAAGACCTAATACTTTTCATGTTTAATATTTCTGGAAATAAGTAAACAACCGAATTTTATAAAGCATGTATAAAATCGTATATATCTAAATGATGTTCTGAAAATCGCATTGATTAAATTCGGGATTATTATAATACATCTGCCATGCGTAAGGGTGTGTCTATTTGTTAAACCGAATAAACATCAGTTGTGAGAAGAACCCGCGCCCTAAGGAACACGTCTCTTGAGCAGACGTGCCTCCACGTGTGGAGACACGTCTTCTCAAGAGACGCATCCCTTGGAGGCGGGTCTCCTATCATATAAAAGTTGATTCCAATCTGAATATGCAGACATCGAAATTATTAATGTTCTGCATTCAGTACATTCTGCAATAAAAGGAAGAATTCAGAAATTCGTATTTGTCTTAGAAATTATTACTCAAAATCTCAGACCTTCTTAGTTTATTCTTAGTCTTAGGATCCCATTCTGATACAGATTTGATTACTTTTACATGGTATCAGAGCCACGTTGTGTGAATCCTAATCAAATCTAAATATCAATCTGCTCAAGAAAATTCGTATTTTCTAGAAATCGAATTTACATCACATTCTTCATAATGTCAAGTGTGATCAGATTTGAAGATCGCCTTGCAGGAGCGGACAATTTCACATCATGGAAATTTAGAATCATGATGATCCTTAGAGAGAATAAGCTAGATTCACTTGTGAGAGAAAACTTGAAGGAACCAAAGTCTGAATCTGAGAAAACTCAATGGTCGGAAAACAATGAAAAGGCCATGAAAATCCTAGTAGATGCAGTTAGGGATCATATAGTGCCTATCCTAGCAAAACATGAAACTGCATACCATATGTTCAAATCTCTTGAGAAAACTTATGAGATCAACAACACTTGCAGGACTCTTGCTTTAAAAAGGCAAATCATCAATGCTCAAATAAACAAAGGAGAGTCCATTAATGCATACTTCATGAGGATTATTGAACTGAGACATCAATTATCCACAATTGGATATCAGATTGATAGCAAAGAGTTAACTCTAATTGCACTAGGAGGCCTACCAAACTCATGGGAGTCATTTGTTCAAGGAATAAGTGCAAGATCTAAACTCCCTAAGTTTGACAGGCTAAGAACTGACTGCCTTCAAGAAGAAACAAGACTCTCCTCAAAAGAAAACAAACAGAAAAACATAGATGAAGACCTTCATGTACTCAACACATCGTCTAATAAAAGGAATAAGAAAAACTCCTACAAGAAAGGATCTTTTAAAAGAAAGAGAAATTCCAATGGAAAGGGATCTTCTAAAAGGAAAGACATCTCTCAAGTGCAATGCTTTAGATGTGATCAATATGGCCACTATGCAATGAAGTGCCCTGACAAATCAAAGCAACAAGCATCTTTTGCCAAAGTAGGAAAGACAAATTCAGATCATGAATCTGAGAACTTTGTGTTCTATTCAGCATTATCGAATCAAGTATCTAACAATATCAACAACTGGGTGATTGATAGTGGTTCTTCGAGGCACATCACAGGGTTTAGAGAACACTTAGACACTATGACTGAAGAGTCTAATGAAGATGTCACAATTGGGGATGACTCTACACATCAAGTAAAAGGGGTTGGAACTTGTTCCATCACATTGAAATCTGGTCTCTCCCTTCATCTCATTGGGGTCTTATTTGTACCTGGAATAAAGAGGAATCTTATATCCATCTCCGCCCTTGAAGACAATGGATATAGGGTTACATTTATGGATGGAAAAGTTCTAGCATGGCCTAAAAACTCATCTATCAAGAAAGCCCAAATCATAGGTGTAAGACAAGGATACCTTTACAAACTTTGCACTGAAGTCAATCAAGCCCTTACCCTTGACATCTTTGAGTCAACTGAGATTTGGCATAGAAGATTAGGACACCTTCATTTCCGTGCCCTACCTTCTATGGAAAAACTTGTAACAGGGTTACCTAAGTTAAAACCATCTCATGAAGGAAATTGTAAAGGTTGTGCCTTAGGAAAGAATATAAAGGGATTCTTTCCCACTGGTTTGAGCAAAACCCTAAATGTATTAGATCTGGTTCACTCCGACTTATGTGGACCCATGTTTGTACCTTCTAAAGCAGGATTTCTTTACTATGTCATATTTATAGATGACTTCTCTAGGAAAACCTGGATCTATTTCCTTAAGTGTAAAGAGTCAATAGAAATCCTCAAAAGGTTCAAAGAGTTCAAAGCACTTACAGAAAACTTCTCCGGGAAGAAAATAAAAACCTTAAGGACAAACAATGGGAAAGAATACACATCTGAAATTTTTAAGGAATTCTGGATGAGTGTTAGAATTAAGAGGGAGTTCACAGTGGCTTACAACCCTCAACAAAATGGGGTTGCTAAAACAAAAAATAGAACCATTGTAGAAGCTGCCAAAGCAATGTTACTTGACCAAAACATTGAAACCTCTTTCTGGGCAGAAGCCTCTAGGACTGCTGTCTACATCCAAAATAGATGTCCTCATTCTCATCTTGACAACAAAACTCCTGAAGAAGCCTTCACTGGCATAAAACTTGACATTAGTCACTTTAGGATTTTTGGTTGTCCCGTCTATATTCATGTGCCCAAGGAGAAGAGATTCAAACTTGAACCTTCCGGAAAGAAAGGGATATTTATGGGATATAGTGAAACCTCCACAGCCTTCAGGATATTCATACCCGGTCAGAATCAAATTGAATTGAGCAGAGATGTCATCTTTGAAGAAGATATTGCATTCAAGAGGGCAAGAAGTTCTAGTGAGACTGAAACCTATTCCCCTAGAGTACCTGAAATGGAACCTGCTCCTGAGATTCAGAGGGAGCATCCTAAGGAAATGTCACATGAACTTCCTTCTACTTCAAATGAGAATACAGTTGACAATGACAAAAAGAGACTGCTTTGGGCCAAGAAGTTGATCAAAGAAGCAGAGGATCATGCAGCACCCAAAGGGACGTTCAGGGAGAGTAAAAGACCCAAACGCTTCAGTAGCTATGTTGCTCTAATGAACGACATCATAAACTCTGAACCTGTCAGTGTTACAGAAGCTTTCCGACATCAAGCATGAAAGGATGCAATGATAGAAGAATATCAGTCTATTCTAAAGAATGATGTATGGGATATAGTGCCTAGACCAAAAGAGAAATCTGTTGTCTCTTCCAAATGACTCTTCAAAATCAAGCATGCTGCTGATGGCAGTATAGAAAAACACAAAGCACGTTTTGTGGCAAGAGGTTTTTCTCAAAAGGAAGGCATTGATTACGAAGAAACATTTGCACCTATTGCCCGTTACACATCAGTGAGAGCAGTGTTAGCCATAGCAGCAGCTAAAGGCTGGAAGATCCATCAAATGGATGTAAAAACTGCCTTCCTGAATGGAACCATTGAAGAGGAAGTCTATTTGGAACAGCCTGAAGGTTTTGTGATACATAAACCTGACTCACATGTATGCAAACTGAAGAAAGCTCTTTATGGACTTAAACAGGCTCCCAGGGTCTGGTATGAAAGAATTGACAGCTATCTCTTGGGATTAGGATTTTCCAAGAATGATGCTGACTCCAATCTCTATTTCAAGGTAATTAAAGGTGATATGCTAATAATTATTTTATATGTTGATGACCTGCTGATAACAGGAGAAGATCGCCTCATTGCTCAAGGGAAGCAGGATCTAATTTCTGAATTTGACATGAAAGACTTGGGCATTCTTCACTACTTCCTAGGCTTAGAAGTATGGCAGAAATCAGAGGGCATTATACTAAACCAAGGGAAGTATACTATTGATATTCTGAAGAAATTTGGAATGTTGCACTGTAGACCGATGTCTACACCCATGGAAACCAACCTTCACAAATTGAAAGAAGCAGCAGCATAATCCAAGTGTGCAGATCCAACCCTTTATAGATAGATGATTGGATCCTTGATGTATCTAGTCAGCACCAGACCTGATATTTGCTATGCAGTGAATGTTCTCAGCCAGTTCATGTGTGAGCCAAAGGAAATTCACTTAATGGCTGTGAAACATATTTTGAGATATCTTCAAGGCACTATTGGATATGGTCTTCTTTACAAGAATGATCAACTAGATCTACATGGACTCCGATTCCCGATTGATAAGCGTCGGGAAAAGCACATCGGGATATTTAGCCAGTTTAGGATCGCTATGATCTCTTGGATTTCGAAAACAATCTTCAATTGCTTAGAGCTCAACAGAAGTTGAATACATTGCAGCCTCAATGGGAGCAAGAGAAGCAGTTTGGCTTCGTAAATTGCTTGTGGGACTCTTTGGTGAGCCCTTGAATCCTACAATTATTCATTGTGATAATCAGAGTTGCATCAAACTCTCTATAAATCCTGTCTTTCATGATAGATCTAAGCACATTGAGATCCTATCATTATGTAAGAGATATGGTGGAAAGAAAGTAATTCAGGTTGGGTATATTATTAGCACAAATGATCAAGCGCAAACATTACCACCAAACTCTCTAGGACTCGGGGTGGGAAGAAACTTGGTATGGTTGAAATGTAATTTGTTATTTATGTTTGAAATTCAAATTGTTTATCAAATTGTACTAATATATATAAAGATGTTTAAATGTGTAAACTCTTTTGTCATGTGTGTGACTCCATGACTTTATGGGCCTACTCCCCCTGTGTACATTATTGAAAGGTGGCGATCTTTCTAATAATGAACACTTGTATTTGACATTGTAAAGTGACGACTCTACAATGATAAACTATCATGATAGATATCATGTGACTTGATATCTGTGGATATGTCATGATGGTATCTCTTGGACACTTTGATGGATATCATGGGACTTGATATCATCTAAAGATCATTGTGATCTTTAAGAGATAATCATGGCGGATATTTATATCCGTGGATATGCCATGAATTATGGTAGACATCATGTGACTTGATGTCAGTGCACATACCATAATGAAGATGAGTTATGAAGAATGTCATGTGACTTGACAACTTTGAGAAAACATTCCTTATCTTCGATATCACGTGTAAAGGTGATATCCGCACTTATTTGATTTGAAATATCTTCCCTAAGCTAAGAGGGAGTGTTAATGAATGGTAGCTTAGGTCAGATATAAACGATGATTGCTATAAGCATCATCATCGTTTATATAAAACCTAATACTTTTCATGTTTAATATTTCTGGAAATAAGTAAACAACCGAATTCTATAAAGCATGTATAAATCGTATACATCTAAATGGTGTTCTGAAAATCGCATTGATTAAATTCAGGATTATTATAATACATCTGCCATGCGTAAGGGTGTGTCTATTTGTTAAACCGAATAAACATCAGTTGTGAGAAGAACCCCCGCCCTAAGGAACACGTCTCTTGAGCAGATGTGTCTCCACGTGTGTAGACATGTCTTCTCAAGAGACGCGTCCCTTGGAGGCGGGTCTCCTATCATATAAAAGTTGATTACAATCTGACTATGCAGACATCGAAATTATTAATGTTCTGCATTCAGTACATTCTGCAATAAAAGGAAGAATTCAGAAATTCATATTTGTCTTAGAAATTATTACTCAAAATCTCAGACCTTCTTAGTTTATTCTTAGTCTTAGGATCCCATTCTGATACAGATTTGATTACTTTTACAACCTTTTTCAAGACTTTGATTTATATTCACTCTAAGAAGGCCAAATTCATTTTTTAAAGTGCTTATAAAACTCAGAAAACTTTATATCCACAGCCATTTAGAAGCAGTTAACTATAGTTTCTTCTATGTAGGAAAAGAAATGAAATTTGAAAAATGACAGTCCAAAATGTTCCTGAAAAATCCCTTATCACCAAAGCTGGCAAATTACTAAAGCAATAACAGCACACAAGAAGCCACAAAAATTACCAAATACTTTAACATCCGTAGATTAAAGCCCTTAGTATTCGTTAAATGATCTAGAAGACGTCCCGGAGTTCCTACCTGTTTACAGGACAAAATTAAAATGTTAGATTTTAGCTTTTCTATCCTAAATGTTTAAGAAAAATTATAAAAAATGTTAGATTTTAGGTCTTTTAGCTTATTAGAAAAACAAATTTGCAATAATACTTCTCTCTGAAATTATGGAAATACAGAAGGAATTTAGAAAAAAAATATATCATCTTGCAAACAAATGGAAATATTAGTTTATACAAGGCTACAAGCTACACAGATGCAGCACCAATTAAAGATTTTTAAGATGTCATAGAGAATTGTATACAAGATGATTTAAATATAATTAAAGATCAAACTACAACATGTGATAAACAGTCTTCTCCAGCCATAGAAGTATCTTTAACCGGATCTACAAGTCTAGACATCTTTACCAAAACTATCTTGCATTTTGATTTTTATATTAAAAAAATGAACTATATTGTAGAGGGACCCTAGGCATTTTTAAGAGATCAATAGGCACTTTTAAGAGATCAATAGCCAAGATGGTAATCCCAGTTCCTGATCTCCCTGTCACCTTTTTCTATCCCAAAGATGAACTGTATTGTAGAGGTTTCCCTGCCTCAAAATTGTTCAAACTTTAATTCAATTGGCCTATTTCTCAAAGGCTTTCAACCAATACTGTTTATATAGAAAGAATTATGCACTTAACACATATTATTATGTATGTAAATAAGCATGGATTTAAAGAATAATGAGTGGTATTATAGTGTTGAGATGTAATGTAGAAGCTGTATTAAAAAAATGTGCACAAACTGCATCTGCTCCCTGCAAGTAGCCATCTAAGCTCAACTGGTTCACCGTGGCAGGTAGAGTTTCTGCAACCCAAATCCACCCCAATGCATCCTCTCTCTTTCTTACTTTTCCCCCACTTGGCCATTACAATCTTGACAAACTCAAGTTCAAATTGTTGCTGAAGGCTATTTGTTACGCTGCTTCTTGGTCGAGCAAATCTGCTCCCTCTGTGAATTTGAAAGCTTTTGTTCTCCTACTGGATTCCACACCAATGGTTGAGGTTTTTGTGGAATCTGCCATTCACTTTGTCAGCATGTTGACGGGACCTGCCCTAGTTGGTCAATTCATTGGGCTTTGGCCAAGCTCAATTGCCTTGGACAAATGGATTTCCTCAGTGTGGGGATATAAACATCTGCCTATAAATTATGTTGTGTGC
>VDFB02375308.1:0-12841 GCA_007258455.2 Sequoia sempervirens
AAAGAAAATCCAAAAAAGAAAATTAGAAAAAAGGATTGAAAAACAGTAAAGAAAAAAAAACCGTCCTCTAGTGAAAACCACTTCGGTGGCACTTTGGACAAGTACCTTGGTAAAAACCTGACAAATAGGCACCTTATATAAATAAGCACTTTCCATCCACCAGGATCGTTACGGCTTGTTCTCCATCACCCATCCATTACGCTTCCACCATCCATCGCATTCAGGTATCCATCCATCACTCATTTATCTGCATTTGCATCATAGCTTGGTCCTGTGTTTGCATCATGATCCCTCCTAGTACTACTCGGCCAATCCTCGAGGTTAGCTTGTCCTTCCTTTATCAAAGTAATCTATTGCATCATGCTGGGGGCATGTTCTTATCAAATCAGATTCGTGTATATCCTTAAAATCCTCAAATCAGAAAATCCAAAAACATCAAAACATATTCGAAGACCACGTGGATCTGAAGACCCACCCCCCATGCTAAGGAGCTGACAAGAAAGATTCCTCAACCAAGATCATCCAAATAGTGAACTACAAGATTCAGAAACACAACATCCATAAACCATGACCAAAAACATGACATCTACAAATCATTTCATAACAACGATAAAACACTTCCAAAACAAAGAAACAATAAATTAAAACATCAATAAATTGCATCCAAAACATAACAACAGTAAACCACTTTTGAACATAACAACAATAAATCACTTTTTAAAAGCTTGCAAAGATAAAAAATCATAAGGGGTACTAGGGGAGAGTGTCATCACATAGTCCTACATGGGTTATCTTGGCCCTTCCTCCAAGCACCGGCTTATCCTGGCTACCTGAGGCACCGACCCCCATCTATGGTTATCCTAGCCCTTCCTCCCACTTGAGGTGCCAGCCTCATAGGGTGACTCATGTGGAGCCGTTAACCCCTCATGAGGATGAGGTAATGACCTTGCAAACCACAGCCTTCTTAGTCCACCACTAGTCTGCGAAATCCCTAATGGATAGACGAGGTATCCATATTTATCTTATTAATGTTGTTACTACCCATTCCCCTAAATTCTTTAATTAAGTTTTCACTTTTTAATCTAACTCTTACGTGGGTTATCCTATCCCTTCCTTCTATTTGAGGCGCCAACCCCCATGAAGAGCCACTCTCCCTAGACACCCAAATCAAAAAACCAAATCATCAAGGGGTTGTACGAATACTGAAAACAAAACACTGAATTCCCATAACTAAAACACATGCGAGGCATATACCATCTCTCCAAAAGCCATATACAAAGTTGCCCATGAATTCTAGTAAAAACCATACACAAACTCAAATCTCAATTGAGGTCAAATTTGGAAAAGACCAAATCAATGAAGAATCAATAGAAAACACGATTACCCTTGCCTCGAGAAGCCTAATAACTAAAAAACCTCAACTCCCAAAGGAGGATCACATAATACTGAGGGTTCCCACAAAATCAAGTAACAAGGTTCATCAATAGAAACATAAATTCAAGGAGAAAGATATCGCAATCAACAAAGAAACACAACATCACAACCAAGCATCGCACTAGATTCCAACATACTCCATCACAAATTCATAATTCAAAACAATCAAAAAGAAAGGCTTATAGAAAGAAGAGAAACCATCAAAATCAACCCTTAATTGCACAAATTCAATTTGAAAATCGACCCAAGAACTCACAAACGAAGGTTTGACAAAACAATACGGGTTTCCAATCAATTAACCACTAGAACTAAATAACTCTACAGCTTACCCACCTAAATTACTCACTTAATCAAAACAATTCATGATAACAATCTCAAGTATTCTAAAAGACTTACCAATAAAGAGAACTTCCAAATCTACGATGAATATAAAGGAAATTGATATTCAATAGAATCATAATCCCATTTCCCCAATTAAACTATCCAACTATTCTATGTGATAAATAACCTAAACCAATTGATTTTATTTTCTAAAAGAAATGTAACTAAATCGCATAACTTAATTTCCTAATCAATTGAATAACCTTTTTCTTTTATGCTACTACATACTTCTGGTTTACCACAACAACTTATCAAATAGTACATGAGGTAGCAAACATTTGTTTCATAACTATAGGTATTCAAAACTTAGATTTTTACGTATATCTCCCTAATCACTAAAATAATTATTTCTTAAATATAACACTTCTAGTGTGGAATGCCGCCTAATAATATCTTAAGTAAAACTTAATATTTTAAGCAGAGTTTAGACTTGATACCACTAATTTCATAAAAGGTTAACTAAATCTAGTCACCATATTTTACCTACATGACCAAATAACTTGCCTAGACATGAACATCCTTTACAATAAGGATAATACAAATCCATATGAACATGACATATGAATTATAATATATTATTTCCAATAATAAAAAAATTACATAAATTTGGGAGAAAGTAAGTGATCTAACTACATAAATCCATACTTCACTTATGAAAGCCCCAAACAATCATTATATATATAGATATATGGAATACCGAAGATACATGTATGTAAAGGAATACTATTCAATAAGGCAGCTTATATTGTTTTGTACTTACTAATCATCATCCAAACCATGATTTTAGAAGCAACACCAAGAGAAATCACCTTATAATTAAAATGATGGGATAAAAGTAGCGAATGACTAGAACGATGAGATCTCCTATAACCGATAAAGAGATATGCAGCCAAGGAGATGCTAAAATAGTGCAATAATCAGAAAAGAGTGTGTAAAACCAAGTAATTGGCTTGGCAAATGAAGTTAACAGGGTAATTCCCGATTCAAGACTTCTACTAAGTGCTAAGAGAAAAAAGAATAGAGGGTTCATTAATAGCCGTCATAGCGAAAGGTTGGCATGCTAAAGTATACTGACATCAAATCTTCCACAGCATTATGCTCATCCTTCTAGGGAAAATCGTGGGTGGTTTGGAAGATTCGATGGTAGTGATTAGAACATATGAAGCAATATAATTATCATTGTTGATACGCCTAATGCTATAAGCTATGTTCATTATCGAATCTCGTTCAATAAAGAGTGTAACCAATATCCATGTTTGTAACCATCACGGGTACCAAATATCCGCATCTACACCCGGTAAAGTATTTATCTATCAAAGGTCACAAGTTTACTATTGAATGTCTAAGAGCTACATTTATCAAATCTACATGAAACTGTGTCATAACAACGCCACCCATAATACAGCTTTCAGATAGATTTCGATATCAATGATTGTTAAAGTAAGAGGTCAAAATTTCCAATCGAAATACAAATGGCCAAGAAGATATGCAGAATCTAAGGAAATAAACATATACTCAATAGGAAAAAGGAAGGAGAAATCCCACACCCTATTCCTTCCTCTTCGCTGTCTGAGTCCAAAAGAAACTAGTGCACACTAAATGCGAAAAGAAGAGACAAGACACACAAACCTTATGGTAGATTTAAGAAACATGGTTACTTGGAACGTCATCATGATCGGTTGCATTCAAAATGGATTTCAAAGAAAGATCTCAGAGGTTTCCCAGCAGATGAAACTAATAAGTGTCTTACTCCAAGATTCTGTACATATTGTCATACTCACAAGACGCTAGTGAGAGAACCAAAACGATAGAGTTTGCAGCAAATATTTATATTAAAACCTACAAAACCCTATCAAACAATAAGACTATCAACATAATTTCCGTATGTACTTTTGATGTAAAGTACTAAATTCAAGTCATTTATTGTCGGCTAAACTTTGTTCAATTATCCTTGTTTTATTATTCCTTATGCACTCTGGCAATCTGTTGAAATAATTCAAGAATGATGTCACAACACGTACCTCACCTTAGATATTCAAGAAGACCCGACAGGCAGATTAAATGTAGGTTGAATTTTGAGATAACGCTACGCGTTGCAAGGAACTACAATAGAATTACATATTAAAATAAGATAGACTCACCTCTCAAGCCCAAATCTATGCTTTGACTGTCTATGGGATACAAATCTCTTCATACAAGCCTTACTGTGAAGGATGCAATAGTTTTTTCCCCTCTTCTTTCCATGTTCTCCATTTAACAATGATTATCCATATCCAAGAATCGAAGCAAGAATGCTTAGCGACCAAAACCAAATCCCCCCAAAAAAAGGAAAGAGGATTTCAAAAAAATAAAAATCAACAATTAAGCAAGTTTCCCAATTAATACTTTGTTCCAAGTCGTGCATGTGCACGCCTAGCCTTTTTCATCTTTTCCACCTTTATATTTCAGTTCATAAATCTTATCTCCTTATCTCTTTTCCATCTTTTCTATTTTTTTTTTTTTTTTAAAGTAATTTTAGTTTTAGAGTATATCTTTAGAGTTTATTTAGAATTTAAAATAATTATTCATCTTTTCCCAGCTTTTGCAAAGTGAAGGCTTATCTTAAATTATTTTTTTCATATTCTCAATTAAAATCTTATGAAATTATTATTTAGCTTCATTTATTTCTTTATCAATAAGCATTTAATCTCAAAATTTTAATTTAATAAATAATAATCACTATCACAATATAACACCTCTTCAAAACATATTATATTGGAACATCGATTTAAGTTACCGTAAAAATAAATTTTAACTTAATTAACTTGATTACACAAGGTTAATCAAAATACTAGTGTTATCACCTACTCAAACAACAAACGACACAACGAAACCACCAACTATCCAAAATACCATTTCATAACTTAGTTCATTTAGTTAACATTTTACTTCCTAAATAAATTATTTTTTTCTTTAAATTCTTTTTATTTAATTAATTAAATCAATGCTAGACAATATTATTAAATCACATAATTCCGAAAATAATATAGTGACAAACTCAAGACATCCCAAAATTAACTAATCACACTTACTCAATAATACTTTTAACAGTCGAAATGACATGACTACCCAACAACAACTTACTTGGATAACAAGGACGACCAAAACAGAGGGGTATTATAGAGGCTCTATGATTTCACTATAAAATTTTCTACAGAAGCACTAGAATATTCACAAAAAAATTTCAAACACAAAATTCTTACAAATTTACAAAATAATTAAAAGCTTCTACACAAATTATAAATTCTTTTTGTACAAGCAATTTTTCAATTTGCGAAATAACAAAAATAATTAAAAGAACCTGTATCCGGAAGCTTGAGGAAGTGATGTTTGATGTAAAGATTCGCCTGTAGATTCCAAGTTTATCAAAACTTCCTCCAAGAATTCACTTTTGTAAAAGAAGAAAACCAAAAACTAGAGCCCAGAAACTTCCCGAGAACTTCCTTCATTTTTCAACAACTTTCTACAATATCTGTTTCATTCCCGTGAAGTAACTTCTTACCTCATTCAGTTATTGCCAATATTCTCTCTCAGAATAATTTCTCAACAAGAGTGTTTAATTAATTTTCTAACACACATGTCAAATATGAAATATCATTTCAACCAACTCAGATATTTCCCTTTTGATATTTATAAGAAATTTGTGCTATTTTAATAATTCAAACTTCACAAATTATATTATCTATTTTATGCAATTTATAATTCAAATTCACATAATAAATTCTAATCAAATTTAATCTAATTAATTTAATTAATTTATAAAATAAATTTAATCACAAGGATTAAGTTACTTTACAAAATAATTAAATTTAATTAATTAAATTAAATACAAAGCTTCTAACAATATTAATTAAAATTAATATTTAATCACTAAACTCATTATAAGCATTAATTTAACATTAATTTCCACAAAACAAACCTTGCAAAATAAATATTATATGACAAGGTAAATGTGGACAACATAACAACAAGGAATACTGAATAAGGACTGATGACACACTGTGGCTAGGGTTGTGGCTTGACTAGGAAAACTTGTTACTATCTCCCACTCAACAATACTGTTGGGTAATGGACACACTCAAACCTGTGAATCTAGGTGGAGCCAATGTCCTGTACCTGTTCACTCAAACATACAAATTAGAGTACACATTCATAATAGTTGAGGCGTTAGGGAAGAAACTCTAGCAATCATATCTCATTCTCGTATGTCCCCATACGTTCAATGGTAGGATGCCGACCTTTCCACCTATCCTCACAACATACTACTGGATCACTTAATTACCCAATAAATCTCTGCATCATAGTAATAACAAAATAATGTGCATCATACCCACAAAAGTACCATTAGAAACTCTTGTTCCATCTTCCTCTTTAGATTCCTTAGCTAGACTACCTACACATCCCAAGTGAGAATGAAGGGGCACTACAGTAGGATGAAAACTATTTTTTTCTTTCACATTTTAAAACTTAAATTTTTAGATTTCTTTTAGTTATAACATATATAAACAAGTTCCATGTAGTGGCTAGTAATTTCATTTATAGTATTATAATTATTATTTTCTAGATTTGAAAAAATTAAATGTAAGTTTTATTAATGTGAATAAAAATAAATGTAATTTTTTTTAGTTATAGTGTTTTAGTATTGTTAATTAGTTATTTGCATGACCTAACCATAATCTAATGCAAGAAGCAAACTTCCCTCTATGAATCCACCAATCTCGAACACAAATTATCGACAAAATGTCTACCTTGATTCAACAATACAATGAACAATAATTACAACAAACTAAAATTTGATTGATTCAATTACAAAATACATTCTTTCGGCCATTCATGGCCTCCAACTTCATATATCAAATCAATACCCTCCTCTTTTCTGCATATGACATTTAGTTCAATCCCTTTTATGGTTTTTCACTTGACTGATTCCCTTTAGTCTATCGACCCCTACTTTGACATTCAATTTCCCTTATTACTTTCCTTTATTTCTCCACTAGCTCGACCCTCTATCTTACTCTTTGATACACTATTTGGCTTATGCCTCTTTCCTTAGTTTATTGAGAATTACCTGTTGTAGTTTATTTCATCCTTATCCATCACTTGTTTATGCTTTCAAATTTCCCTCACCTTCTTGTCGTGGTCCTTATTCTCCTCTATAGGAAGCAATTTGATGGAACTATGGTTTCAATCACCCACTCGAGCGACCCCTTCAACATCTTACTGAAATTGTAAATCTCACTACTTACAATTTACATAGCCCCATCTAGAATTTTGCAACAATTATCCACCTTTTTCCCACTTATCACCTGCTCCTGTGAGGTACAAGTCTTAAAGGCCTTGATGTGTGAAATATAATGGTTCCCCTTAAGTGTCGATTCACTTCTCCATATGGATGTGACCCTCTTCTTGAGTTATTCCTTTTTCAACAATTATTCTTGGCTCTTGACATTCTATCTCTCCTTTCTTATGACCAATTTTCCTTTTATTATTAGCCTCTCTCCCCCTATTTGTTTGTTTCCCCCCATTCATTTGATTTTAAATCTACATTTTTATTCCATGTTGGCACCGCCACTTCATTTTTTGTCCAAGGTGATTTTTTTAATCTTTTAAAATGCTTAGCGTTTGGTCTGCAAAAACATTGTAATTTCTACGCCTCCTTTCTCAAATTATCATGCTAAGAAACCTCACTTCTTTGTATTTCTTCTAAGCTATCTTTTCTCTCTTGTTGGTCGCTTCTTCACCCCTCGTGACCTACCATTTTTGTTTCATCCATCTTCTTCATCGAAGATGAAAAGACACATTAAAGATTTCAATTGAGCCCAAGACTCCTTATTATACTTCAAAGGTGAAAAGCTCCAAAAGAAAATAAAGTTGGGCATGTGCAGGATCATGGTATGCCAAAAAGTGGCAATGGAGAAAAAAATACGTGTTTCTACGACTCAAAAATGTGAAAATGTCGAGTTGACTTTATGTGGCTCAGGTGACTACCAAAGCAAAGCCCAAACCTAGATTTCAAAATCCGATATCCGATCCAAATCGGATATCCGATTTTCGAGACATATATATACTTCTATTTCGGCCCGATTAAAACTCATTCTCATTCGACATTTGCTTAACCGCGGTGGGCGCACAGTGGAAAGTTGATTCCACAAATCAGATATCCGATTTGGTGCAAATCCATCTTCAAAAGGTTAGATTCTTGATTTTTTATTTGCTCTAATCAAATTTTCAATTAGATTTGTGTAATTTTAGTTGATTTTTTTCAAAATAGGGTTTTTTGATAGATTTTTTATGAAAAATTTGAGTTTAGCATGGATTTTGATGAAAATTGAATGTTTGCAATGGATTTTGACTTAAAAATAGTGTTTTTTATGTATTTGGATTAAAAATTAGAGAATTTTATAGATTTTTGTTAAAAACTAAGGTTTTTGTTGGATTTTTTTAAAAAACTAGGGTATTTTTATAATATTTTCATTTATATTGTCTAATTTTAATTAGATTGATTTGTTTTTATATTTAATCAGGCATTATGGCTGCTGACAATGGAAATGCACAAATTCCACCACCTCCACCTCCTCCACCTCCTCCACCTCCACCTCCTCTACCTCCACCACTACCACCTCCACCACCTCCACCACCTCCACAACCATCAATTCAAGAATTAATTTCTAAAAAATTGCAACAATTAAGGGGCATTTCTAAAGTTTATACGAGAGTCCTCAATTATCTAAGATGTCAAACATAATGAAAGAAATAATTAAAAACATAGAAACCCTCTCCTCACAACATAATGCCTCTCATTCGTGGCGAGAAGACATGAGAGAATATTATGCATGTGGATTGTCCTATGATGATGTGAAAGATCTTGGAATAACCAAAGCCCAAATAGCATCTTTATTTGTTAACCCCCGCACTGGTTTGCCAGTTAATGTTAATAAAACAAAACTTTCTATAAAATGGTGCACTCATAGAGACATTGTAGAAAACTTTTGGGATCGTTGGCGTATGGTTTTTTTGAAACCATCGAACAACAATTGTGATATACCATTTTACTTTATAAAAAAATTATATGCTGAGTTTGTGTTAGGGCATCATGTCAATTACTTTGACATTAGACCCTTCTAGGGCGTTGGTGGAGGTATGCCCCAGGATAGACCAGGGGCAGTTAGAGTAATACCCCGCCCATATGTTCCCCTCCCTCGCCTTCCTCTGCCACCTCCAGTATACCATCCAGATATTATGCAGGATGCGGCCACACAGACTATCCACGCTATTCACTCTTTGAGTGGTCTTTTGGTTTTGCATGCTTCTGTAGTAGCTCAGCCACATTTTGGTGATGTTGGTGATGGCTTGAGTGTTGTTGCATCATCCTCGTTAGGTCCACATATTTTTGTACCACATACTTGCTCCATGTGTCGCCAAATATGCTTGGGTCCTCTTGTACAGCTTGCCGAGCATCCCTTAGACACTTCCGATTATGACTTCCATGATGTGGACATTATAGATCAGACGCAAGGGAGTGGAGCACACCGTATAGAGTCCTCTCCTACTAGAGAGGGGGACATTGGAATAGTGACACATGTAAAATTTAAGCTGTGAATTCATAACTTGCATTTGTTTTTAAATGAATATTAATAAGAGATAGTATAATGTACTAATATTTATTTACATGGTCTATTTAATAGTTGATGTCCGAGGAGGAGCTGACACAAGTGAAGGATAGCACCCTGAGGGCCATTTCATTTGGCCTGGACACACACATAGTATATATTTTTGCACTCACTCATTTACATTTATTTATTATATACTTTCTTGTCCTTTGAATTGTCATTAAAATGAAATTATATAATAACTTATATGTTTATCTTATTTTCCTCTTGTAGGAAATACTGTATTAGTGAGGTTAAGCCTTTTCCAGATTATGGAAGTGTAATGTTGGATAAGGGGAAGCTAATTGAACTCAAATTTGATTGAATTAAGAATTTTAAGATCTTATATTGATTATACATATATCGACATAGATTGTTAGTTTCATATGTACTTGTCATTTTTATGTGCAGGGAATTATGAGCTATACGTCCTTGTTGACAAGTGACACAATGCCTGAAGTAGTACATATTGGAACACTTGAAGGAGTAGGTGTTGAAGCACCTCAAGGAGGAGGTGTCAAAACACCTAAAGGAGATAAAAGAAAAGATCAACCTAAAGAAGTATGTGTTCATTTTATTTTGTGTTTGGTATTTATATGTTCCTATTACTGACAATTGTATGCTAACTTGGATCACTTTTATGTTTTTGTTCACCTATATAGATTGAAATTACAAAAGATGGTTTAGTCAGTTCTTTGAGAGGGGCATATTCTAGAACTCCTGACCCTTTGAAGAGACGGATATTTCAGGTAATCAAGATTACAGTTTTAGAGTTCAATTATAATTTAATGTATATTGATTTTGATGTTAATTATTCAATTTTAAATTATATAGTATAACTAATCTCAATTGTGGTTTGACTTTTTCTTGTGTAGCTACCTCCAGAGGCAATGAGTGCTTCAAAGAGGCTCCATTTTTATGATCCACCAGTAGTTTAGAATGAGATAGACATTTTGGCATGTAAATATTGAATAGTTACCGAGATGGCATATGCCACATATTGTAAAATTTTGTTTGAGTTGGCGTTGATGCCATTTTTGTATATGGACATACACTTGATTATTGGATAATTTGATATATAGAAGTTGACAATCAAAATTTAATTGTCTCCTCATGTGCATAATTAAACTCTTTGAAAATTTAATCAAGTGAGCAACGGTTAAATATCTTGATGTACAATAGCATAAAAGAATGGTTATATTATGTAGTTTATTCATATTGCTGATTACATTGCATTGCACATCTTTCAAACTCAAAGCATTACCTCACATTGCATAAGTAACAACTAGATGCTGATAGATGAAAAAATTTCAATTACAATATAGGTTTTACAAAGTCAACATAAGCAATTATGCAATTACTTCACAGTACATAACTAATAATTAAAAATTTATTCATATTATTGATTACATTGCATTACACATCTTTCAAACTCAAACCATTGCTTCACATTACATAAACATCCACTCCAAGCACCTATCCTTGATGTACCTGCCTTTTAGCTCAGTCAAATAAATGCTAGGCACCAATTTCAGTTAGTCTTGTCAGTCTAGGTGCCTATTCTCATCCATCATGCCACTCAAAACATCATTTTAGATCCTCCTAGGCACCATTTTTACCTGCTGCTCACTGCTTCATGACTGCTAGGCACACTTTCAAAAGCCTCGTGTCGCTAACTCACCTTCCAGTTAGGTGCATGTTTTGGTTGATGCTCTATAAAACACCTCTCCTTCTGCCACTTAACGTTGATAAAGCATAGACCTAGGCACCCTTTTATGTATGCTTTGATACTACAAATGAATGCCAACTGACTTTTAGGTAACTTTTTCTCATTGTCATCGTTTGTTCAGTCCTATATTTCTACTATATCTACCTTGGAATGCTTATCAGTAGATTGATAAGTCACTATGACAAGATCAGATAGAAGTGACATACTAGAAAACTATGAAATGTGCAAGTATGAAAATTAAAATAAACAAAGAGTAGAACTTTATCTTTGAAGATACTTTAGCCGGTTGGAAACATGAATACCAATGCTACAAATAATTTTTTCTTTCACTGCCAAGCAAAACACAGCATGCTGAAACATTCCAACACAATGACAAAGGCATGCCACACATATAATGGAATCATCTTTATATATACACTAACACATACCTAGACTTTCAAATTAAATTAATTAACCCATGCAAAAACAAAACCACAAGAACTCAAGAGCACACAAATTAGTCACTCACACACAAACTGTAACCAAGCTAGCTTATGAGATTCAAGAAAATAGGTGTAATAAGAAAACCTTCACAGTGATTTAACTCGAAAAGTTGTTTTCGATTCACCAATTCACCAGAGTTTCCATCATTCTTTCCCTTTTCTTCATATTCCATAACAGGATATGGTTCTCTTTTCAACCCCTTTGCTCTACCCCTTTTCGTTTGATTTTGATCTTCTAGGTTCTTATTGTGTATGTTATTACTTATATTTTCATTATTTTCCAGAGAGGGTGATGGTTCCTTCTTTGATGTAGTTAGCCTCCCTCTTTTAACCCCTTTCTTTCCCATTTCTTTTACTAGCATAGCTTATGATTCTATAGTCACTATCAGGTTGAACAAGAGGAGCAAGTAAAAAAACATAATTTACAATCTTTCCTTTATTTATTTCATTACCCCAATTACTACTTTCAAATTTGACTAAAACATTATTCAAAATGCAGCGTATATGGTATAGTACAATGTGGCATGAAAATGAATCTCTGCTTCATACAATATAATAATCTACTTCAATTGGAGTCCAGTATAAAATATATTAAAGGGACTATATCTAATAAGGAACAAGATAAGTTAATAGAATTGGATGAATCGCTATTAACAAACTCGGTAGCCCAAGGAGGAGCTTTCCAACAACCCTTAAAAATGTTCCTATAATATCATGAAAAAAGTAAAGCATCAGTAAGTCAAGGATCTTATTATATTGCATAGTAACAAGGCTCTTCTTATATTGATCTTATAATCATTGTAAGCATAAGGCTTCAAGGATCTTATTATATTGCATGGTAACAAGGCTCTTCATTCTTCTGTGGAGAGACATCATCTACATTTGCAATGGAGGCTTGATGCTTAGGTCTATCTGAACAATGTTTGGAAAAGTGACCAAACTTATCACACCTAAAGCATTGAATTTTTTCAATTCATAATGAAGGTTTGGACAATGAAGCTCTTTTATTTGGGTTGCAGATCAAACAAACTGAAAAAAGAGACAAGGGGTCAGAAGTTCTAATCTACTTCCTAAGAATTCAAGGGACGGTATTGACTTGGTGAAACGAAACCAAACTTTGTTTTGCC
>VDFB02375311.1:0-86009 GCA_007258455.2 Sequoia sempervirens
ATATCATTACAAAGGAGAGTGGTATTGTACATCAATAATATGTTTAGATGTGGAAAGTTGGATTCTTTGCTGAAGAAATGGCACTTTCGATTGTCACATAAGATTGTTATTTCCCCTGCATCAAAACCAATGTTAGAACATAAATGTTTCAACCATATAGCTTCTTTACAAGCATGAGTAGCTACCATGTATTTAGCCTCCGTAGTGGACAAAGCGACTACAGCTTGCCGCTTGCTCATCCAACTCACTGCACCACCATTCAACATGAAAATGTATCCACTGGTGGACCTCCTGCTATCAATGTCCCCTGCCCAATCAGAATCTACATAACCACAAATGCTGAGAGTCCTCTGTGATTCAACCGAATTCCCATGGTAACACAAAGCAAAATCTGAAGTTCCCTTCAAATAGCTAAACACCCTCTTCACAGCATCCCAATGTATTCTTCCTAGATTAGCCATAAATCAACTAAGTATTCCCACTGCTTGGGCATTGTCTGGCCTTGTACAGACCATTGCATACATGAGACTGCCAACCGCACCAGCATAGGGTACACTGGTCATGTCCTCCATCTGAATAGGAGATTTTGGGCCGGATCCACTCAGCGGTCAGCTTCATTCCCTGCATGACTGGAACAACTAACTACTTGCAATCATTCATACAAAATCTCTCTAGAACAGTCTATATATACTTACTCTGACTGAGCCAAAGCTTTTCTATTCTTCTTGTCCCTGGTTATCTCCATCCCCAGAATATACCTTGCTGCACCAAGATCCTTCATTTCGAACTTAGAAGACAACTGAGACTTAAGATCAGAAATCATTAGCTTGCTATTTCCTATGAACAACATATCATCAACATAAAGAGCAATAACAAGCACTTGATCACTTTCGGCTTTATAGTATACATAGTGATCAGATTTTGATCTCACAAAGCCTAAAGATAATACATAGGTATCAAATTTTTGGTACCACATTCTAGGTGACTGCTTTAACCCATACAAAGACTTCTTTAATTTGCATACCAGTTTTTCTTTACCTTTCTCAACAAATTGCTCAGGCTGGGACATATAGATTTCTTCTTCAAGATCACCATGAAGAAATGTTGTCTTCACATCCATGTTTTCAACCTCTAAGTCATAAGCTACTGCAAGTGACAATAGAAATCTAATGGACGTCAGCTTTGCTATAGGAGAAAAGATTTCCCCATAGTCAATTCCCTCTACCTGGGAATAACCCTTTGCAACCAGTTGTGCTTTGTATTTTTCTACACTACCATCCAGACCAATCTTTTTCTTAAATACCCATTTACAGCTCACAGGTTTTCTGCCTTTAGGCAAGGGCATCAGACTCCAAGTTTCATTTTTATCTAATGACGCCATTTCTTCCTTCATGGCTTCCAACCAAGAATCTGAATCAGACATTTTAATTGCCTCCTTTACATTCCTAGGCTCATCAGTGCTAGAAATCAAGGCATAGGCACAAGTAGAATCAATCAAAGAGAACCCATACCTATCTGGTTGTTTCCTTTCTCGGGTTGACCTCCTCACTAGCTAAGGCTGAGGCTCATCTTCTTTAAAGCTTTCAGAACTGCTTGAGCTCTCCTCAGTTTCAGGTACGTTTTGAATCTTCAATTCCTCTTTCTCTGGTGTAGGCGGAATTGCTGCTACATCCTTACTGTTTTCTGACTTTGTCTTTGACTGCAG
The DNA here is from genome assembly GCA_007258455.2 of Sequoia sempervirens. Classification (NCBI taxonomy): domain Eukaryota; kingdom Viridiplantae; phylum Streptophyta; class Pinopsida; order Cupressales; family Cupressaceae; genus Sequoia; species Sequoia sempervirens. The sequence continues at coordinate 1,706 of VDFB02375311.1, forward strand.
ATCCAAGGTGGAAGGTTTCAGCTCATGAAAGATTACACTTCTGCTGTATACAACCTTCTCTGTAACAGGATTCCAAAGCTTGTATCCTTTAATGTTAGCACTATAGCCAATAAAAATACACTTGATAGCCTTGTTTTCCAACTTAGATTTTTTAACATCTGACACGTGCATATGCCTCACAGCCAAAGACTCGTATATGTCTAAGAGAGGGATTCTTACTAGACCACGCTTCCAAAGGTGTCTTATCAACAAGGGCAGAGTTTGGAGACCGATTAACCAAGTAACGTGCAGTAGTAGTAGCTTCAGCCCAGAACTTCTCCTCCAAACTAGCACTACTAAGCATACTTCGTGCTCTCTCCATCACTGTCCTATTGAACCTTTCTGCAACTCCATTCTGTTGTGGTGTATAAGGTGTAGTCTTGTGTATTTTGATTCCATGGTCTTTATAGTATCTTTCAAATTCATCATAACATAATTCACCGCCATTATCAGTCCTTAAGCATTTTATTGTTTTACCAGTCTGATTTTCAACAAGATTTTTAAACTCCTTAAATCGATTGAACACTTCTGATTTACTTTTCAAAAAATATATAAATGCTCTTCTTGAATAATCATCAATGAACGACACATAGTATCTTGATTTAGACAAAGAAGGAACATCTACTATATCAAACACATTCGAATGAATATAGTCTAACAAACCAAAAGATTTATGAGGACTGTCATAAAATGAAACACGATGTTGCTTTCCATATATATAGTTTTCACAGAATTCAAATTCTAGATACAATCTTCAAGCCCCTCAACAAGATTTTTATTCTTCAAGGTTTTTAAACCTTTTTCTCCTATGTGGCCTAACCTATGATGCCAAAGCATAGTCTTCTCAACAGGAAGTTTTACTTCCGTAGAGTTAACATAATTAGGGATATATCCCTCTTTACCTCCATGAGCAGCTTTCAGTGACTTCAAAGAGACACTGTTACAATGAACAACTTGTGCATCTAGCTTGTACAGGGTACCAATTCGAGCACCTCTAGCCAGCACCATTGAACCTCTAGTCATCTTGTAGCCACTTCCCGAGAAGACTTGTACTCCGATATCATTTAGCTTACTGACAAAAAGTAAATTTCAAGTCAGACCTGGTATGTGCATAACATCATTGATCCCCTTTATTCTGCCCTTAGGGAATTGGATTCTGACTCTTCCACAGCCAACAATTTTCAAGGTTGAATCACTCACCAAGTACACCTTTCCACCATCGTATTCCTCATACTTTGTAAACCATTCTCTGTGAGATGTCATGTGGAACGATGCTCCAAAATCGATCAACCAGACATCCTCTGATGCCTGAGTAGCCAAGGCTACAATGAAGGCGTCACCATCACTATGAGAAGAACCATTCTTGAAAGATACTTTCTTCTTCTTTTTCTCCTCTTTACAATCCTTTCGGATATAACCAGGTTGCCCACAGTTCCAACACTTCACCTTGGACTTCTTGCCAGGAGACTTTGATCTCCCCTCTGATTTCAATTTGGACTTCTTGTCCTTCTTCTTGCCTTTCTTCTTTGACCTTCCTCTGACAACAAGAGCCTCCTTCGCCATCTTAGAAGATTTTCTTCTCATTTCTTCTGATAGCAAAGAACCAACAATATCTTCCATTTTGAAACTAGATGTTGTACTCCCAATAGCCATCACTAGATGATCCCATGAGTCTGGCAAAGAACATAAAAAAAGCATACATCAATCTTCTTCTTCAATCTTTACACCAACAAATGTTAATTGTGTGAGCAACATGTTGAATGCATTCAAATGATCAGCTACAGACCCTCCTTCCTGCATTCTCAAAGAGTAAAGCTTCTTTCTCAGGAACAACTTGTTCACCAAAGATTTCCCCTGATAAATAGACACCAGTCTCTTCCACAAGAGAGAAGCAGACTTCTCTTCATGCACATTGAGAAGAACTGAGTCTGCCAAACAGAGCCTTATCATCCCCTTCGCTTTCCTTTCTGCATGGTCCCATTCTTCTTGCTTCATGTCTGTAGGTTTAGTTCTAGAAACATCAAGCCAAAGGTCTCGATCTACTAAGAGATCCTCCATCTTGAGTTTCCACAATTCAAAGTTACTGCCATTTAATTTCTCTATTTCAATCTTCCCAGATGAACTAGACATCTTAATCTGTAAATAGAAATAATAATCTCTACAAAACTCCCACTAAACAGTATTGACACAAAAAATCCAATGTACCCCCAAGGATAACACAACTGGCCAAGCTCTGATACCACTTGTAAGGAAAACTAGATGTGGAAAACAATTCTCCTAACGTCAATACCTCAGGAAAGAATGCAGAAGAACTTTTAAATTTTCAATTACAGTCAAGTTAAGATGCACTATGAGACAAATTACAGAAACAGAGTATTTAGACAAACACACATGAAACACCGGATATACGTGGGAAAACCCTTATGGGAGAAAACCACCACACCAAGAGAAATCACTTTGTATTACAGTAATCAAAATTACATACAATTCCAGACTTATCTTTCTGGTGTCATTATACAATAGCATTCATCATGAACCTTCTTCGAACAGAAAACATCCAAGTTACAACCTTTACAGATTTTAAATCCTTCACTGATATGGTTTGAACTCTTCACACTTCACTATTTTTCTAACTACAATCCAACCCCCAAGCGTCTGCAACTTCCAACTATATCCATGGTGTTCCCCACCACGAGTCTCTGCTGCAACCGTGAATCAACAAACTCCCATCAGCTTCCAATTGAATTTTCCTGATTCATCCACGGTAGATGTATCGAAGTCATCATACTCACCACTGTAATTCAGATTAGAAGAGGATTCTAAGTGGAGATACCATAACCTGTCTCCAACATGTCACACTTGAACCCATATCGATGTTGCTAAGAGTTACCTGAGTCGCTGTGACATTCCCAATGAGCTACAGAGTTTCTACCCAAGTCACCAGCAGTCGTCTTTGGATTCCATCGCTAGAAGGGCCTTCACAGGAAGGACCACTATGGGTATACCCAAGGACTTAAGTCATATATCGAGCTTCAAGAGACAACACAAGACTCCATCTATCACCAGAGTTCAGCACCGATCTCCATACATTCTACTCCAAAGTGTCCATAAAAATAGTGTCTGTAGCACATGTATGCTCTTAAGACTTCTATCGATCTCTATGTGATTCTATTTCAAAGCCTTTATCCTATTGGCCAAGGAGTTACTTCCTCAAGTCACCACTTGAGTCTTTTAAGGCCAGAGACAGGGCCACTTTGGTAGGGACATCAGCACTGATGGAATTTTCTTACTCAAGTCTCCCCTAATTAAACAAAATAAACAACTACCACCGCCGACATAACATTTGTTTTCAAGAAGGATATTCACTGAGAACAGAGAAGCCACCTGAGACCCTCAATGTAAATGTTATCGTAAGAGACTAACACTCTGCAATGGTATATCTTAGCAAAACCTTTAGCTCAATCGAAGACCACAAGAGTCCTACTGACATGCAATTGAATGGCCTTTCAATGGTGGTCCCTAGAGTACTTATATGGTCATACCTAATACATCATGCCATGTGCTAATGACTCCATACAATCTTTCGGTAAGATAATGATAGGGTCACAAACACTGCTCAAAATTGATAAAACAAACTGCTAGTTGGCCGTGGTTGAACCCGGTCACACCGACTTGGCACTCATGGAGGTTTCAGCTTGTAATGTTTGAGACACATATTTCCAACAATTCTAAAATCAATTTTGGACATTGGACAACTACGGGAAAGGTGGCTTCTTCTACCAGTCTACTCTCAATGACCCTTTGCATGATAGGTAGTGGGTTGGGAGCATTGAATTTCTCTTTAAGCTCAATTAAATTTACTATCCCTAGCTTAGTATCTCTTATTTTTGACATTTCACATGTTAACCCTATGACATATTCATACCCTTGACACTTATTTCTAGCCATTTTTGGGCTACTAGGGTTTGAACATATTTTTACCAAGTAATTCACAATGCAAGGGAGGATAAACATGGAAATTATATATTCGTAAGGAGGAGATAGGAATAGAAATACCTTAGAATGAGCCCAAATTTTGAGGACAGAGGTCTACATTGGCATGCTCCCTTTTCTTCACATCTCCCAGAGTGAATGTCGTAGCTGAAGAATGTTTGTCCTTGGCACGATTTTTGCCCTTTAATTCTTGCGAGGAGTGAGCTAGTAGATAAACATTAAATTCATCTCCTGTGTTGCATTGGCAAGTGTCAACTTTCATTGCCTCAACATAACAGCTTTTCAAAATTTTTAAAATGAACGGTCATGCGAGCAGGGAAGCGAGTAATTCACACAACCTTATAAATCACCGCCTGAGTTCATCTTAGGCTACAAAATACTGCTCGCTCCTTAATGAGACTACATTTTATTTTTGGGCAGTAAGTGGGGAGTTAGACAAACTTTGTAACACATCGCCTACACTGTTTAAGCTTAAAAATAGACCGGGCAAGAATTTCATAAGTTCAAGTAATTGAGAAAAACACCATCGATAGTTCCAAACATGCAGGAAGATTTAAGGAGCAGGTGAAGGGTGAGTTAGAGTAACTTAGTAAATCGCTGCCAAAGTTATAACAAACACCTAAAATATTGCCAAAGTATGACTTAGCCAAAATTTTGAAGGATAAGCGTGATTTTGGAGGGGCCCCAAAAATTAGATAACATAAGGCTGTAATCAAAGAAATACCAATCTCCCTCTTCAAAATTCTTCTCACTGCAATGTTGATCAACTCGTTGTTTCATTTGATTTTGAGCCATAACTAAATTATCCTTAAGGATTTGTAGTATTTATTATTGGTGTTGAATATGGTTCTCTACTACATGATCTTTAGAATGAGATTGTAAATAAGTAGTAGCAGATGGTGGAGGCTAGTCATAAAGAGCCTCAAATGGAGTCATTTTAGTGGATGTGTGAAATGATGTGTTGTACCACCACTCTGCTAATGGTGGCCATTTGGACCCTTGTGTTTGTTTATCAAAGGTAAAATAATGTAAATATCCTTTTAAATATTTATTCACAATTTCTATTTGGTCATCTGATTGTGGATGATAAGAGGAACTATATGCTAGTTTTGTACCCCATGTTGTAAATAAGTTTTTCCAAAAAATGCTAGTGAAGATAGGGTCATGATCACTCACTATGATTTTGGGAATTCCATGAAGTTTTTGTACATTTTTCATGAATATTTTTTCCATGATACTTGCTTGAAATGGATGAGAGATTCCACAAAAATGTGCATACTTAGTGAGTTTATCCACAACAACCAAAATTACATCAAGATTATAATGAAGTCCATTGATATTTCCTCCCAATGTTTTGTTGGAATGCCTAAAGGTTGTAAGAGGTTGAGAGTCTATTATTTCACCTTTATTTCTTTGGCATATTAAAAATTCAACCACAAATTTCTTGATATCTTCTTTTAGACCTTACCAAGAGAAATCTTTCTTCATACGATGATAGGTCTTTAAAAACCTTGAATGTCCTATTGGTGAGTCATCATTTAAGATAATATGTCTTCTTTTAAATTAGAATTTTACATAAAAAATAATCTATTTTGTACCATACTGAATATTCTTTCCAAAAATACTTATCGAAAGAAGATGGGTCAAATGTGAACTGTGCTTTTATGTGTATCTGGATGAGGTCCAAGAGAAATTTTGTTGCTTTGGATTTCTTCTTGTTCAAGTCTTATGACTTGTGGTTCTTAGGATAAGTTGTTGAGATCGTGATCAAGTTAATTTTGTTATCTGGAAAGATTGGATTGTGTTAAGGTTGCATGTGCTTAATTTTTTATGTGTTTTACACTGGTTTGGCCAACCTTGTGTTTGATACTACTTTCAAAGCTTATGGAAGTGTGTGTTTGGGTCACCCTCATTCTAATTCCTCTATAGAATTTTTTGGCACCAACCTAATTTGAATTTGTAAATGCAAGTGGTGTATGGCTGACTTTGGATAAGTTTCAAAGTTGAAGACGGTATAAATACAGGTTGAGATATTTGTGAAAGAGGTATGAATGCAAGCAAGATAGATGTGAAACAATGTGTATGTGATGCGAGTTTGTGCAGATCAGTGTGAAATCTAATTTTTGAGTTTTTGAAAGCAGTGAGCTGAAGGTTTACTCTATCATTCAAGCATATTTGCCAGTGTGTGAGTGAATTATGGTGGAAATATCTATTGTATTGAGATTGTTTTCTCTTTGTAATAAATCTCTTTTATCTTCTTTGTAATTATGTGGCAGTGAGCCCTCCGAGTGGTTAACTCTGTTAGAATCCAAGATCACCTGCATGCAAATGAATACCTGTCACATGCAAAAGACATGCAGAACCAAAGAAGATGTTCTGTAAACCTCTCAGTAAAAATACATTAAGAGAATCAATTATTACAAAGTGATCAATCCTTATGAAGGATATCAAGAAACCCTAAAAGGGAAACCCTAAATGAAACCCTAGTGTGCACACTTAATAATTAATAATTAATTAATTATTAATGTGCCTAAGTTTAGCTTAAGTAATAAAGAGAATATGACTCTAATTAATTAATCAATGTGATGTAATTCATCAATACAATAACTATTACTCAATTAATTCCCCTTAAGATGAACTTTAGAAGAAGCTAAAAGACTAGAATAAGATGCATGAAAGGCAAAAGATGGTCCTCAATAACTAGGCCCTCATCAAAAATCTATTTACAAATGCAAGAAAATATAAGAGAAGGAAAACCCAGCGGGACAAAACCCTACACGAGGATGACATGTTGCAGAAGCACCGAAGCGAAACCTCAGAGAGTAACACTGAACTCGAGACGGGCAAGGAAAATATTCTTCAGATACCATCAACCGATGAGAGCTCGTACCGATTGACTCATAAGGAAATCACCGCGATAAAGCAATGGTAAGACCCTATGCCACTTTAACACTTGAAACTCCAAATAGAACAACCTAGAATCTATGAAGCAGCAAGCAATTACTGAAATGATATATTTATCAAAATGAAGGCAAAGACGCAAGATGCACACCTAACTGCCAAAATATCCAAGTAATTGCCAAACAACCCATCGGGCCAAATCTGGACTAATTGATAAACCTGGGATAGATACAGAAAAATTGCATGGACAGAAACCTAGAGCTCCTCAATACCTTTCCGACGCTTCAAACAAGGTGAAAAACGGAGATCGTGGCAAAAAGTTATGAGCTCAGAAGTCTAAAAATTACATCTGACTTCAAACAGCAATAAATGTAGTAAAACAGAAAAATACTGAAAAATAAACAGCACTACTAGAAAGTGCTCGGAACCATCTTTCCGGCAATATCTTGTTTTCCCAATTTCGATACCGTATGCCCAAGTTATGGCCAAAAGAAAAAAACCGCCTTTTAGAAGAAACTAGGTTGAGGGCAAAGAGGGTCGATGGTCACCGGACCGCCATGAAGTCACCCGCTCATGGGGTTAAAATTGATGACCATCCGTCACACCGCAAAAATGCCCCGCAAAAGCAGGGTATCTGAGCCCCTCGGTCCTCGCGGGCGAATTCGGCCGGGCGGGTCAGCTACCAGTTGAGGATCCGGCAGCTCTAGTTCTCCATGGGGATCCTGCACGCAGAGCAATACAGCATACCCACTCTACCGGAGAGAGGGATCACCAATCCTGCCATGATCTAAACCATTAAGAAAGGTCCGCGGGGCCGAAAGGCAGAGCTTGCTGGCTGCGTTGGTGGCGAATGGATAGTATGCGTGGTCACGCCGGTGTCACGGGCATGCCGGCAGGCTAATCACCGGTGGATACATACAAACATATAAAAATTCAATTCTTTATATTTTGAAATTCTTTTCAAACAAACGCGTTCAATTCAAGGCGGCGGAGGTCGTGATGACCCCGCGACAAATTTTTTGGCCTCCTGCATCAACCTGCACCAAACGGACGATTTGGACAAAAGCATTTGTATTATTTTGGTAATAATCAGAAACGTACATGGCGACACGCCCGCTTGAGTCACCATTGAAGTCCCGAAAATGGCTTACCCCGTGATCTTGTAGGAAAAAGATGCCCGGTGGAAACCCTCAGACTTGAAACTCCATAGAGAGGCTTACACTTCGTGATCACTAATGCTAAATTGGAGGGTCCTGGAGCCTCGATACCATGTTAGAATCCAAGATCACTCCAAGACGCAAATGAATACCCACATGCAAAGACATGCAACTAAAGAAAATATTTTGTAAACCTCTAAAATGCATTAAGAGAATCGACATTACAAAGGATCAATCCTTACGCCGTATGAGATCAAGAAACCCTAGTAGAAACCCCAATGAAACTCCTAGTGTGTACACTTAATAATTAATAATTAATTAATTATTAATGTGCCTAAGTTTAGCTTAAGTAATAAAGAGGAATAAGTGACTTAATTAATTAATCAATGTGATGTAATTAATTAAGCATAATAACTTATTACTCTAATAAATTCTTGTTGGATAGTGTGTCCTATTTTGGTAGTGAGCCTTCTATGGTAGTGAGCCTTTGTATTTGGTTGTGATATTCTCTATATTGTGAGCTAATCCTCATTATGGTTTTCCCTTATTTAGTTTTCCACATAAATTTGGTGTTATTGTGTGTGTGATGTTTTTTAGTTTTTTCTTTTGCACTTAATGATTAATGATATTAGCAGAGTAAAGGATTTGTGAATGATAAATTGATCTAATCTCTGGTGGAAGTTCTTAAAGGTTAAAATTTGTTACAACTGTTTCACCCCCCCTCTTAGTTTCCTTGTTCAACAAAGGTCTCATCATCAGGAATCTCAGGGAAGACTTCAAGTGTTGGGTTCTCTTCGACAACAACATTCTTTTTAGTAGTCCTGATGGTCTTTCCCTTATTTTTCCCAAACTTTGACCTTCCCATACCTACATTCAATTTAGGTTCATTAAACTCAAAATTGAATTAAGGGTCAACTAACCCTAATTTTGACCACTGTGGGCTCATAGGCCTAGAGCTGAACCCTAAGATCTGATACCAAATATAATATGTCATACTTAAATAACACTAAAAAAATAAATTATGACATTATGAAATAAATTAAAGACATAATCAATCAACTATTTTCTATCATAGCACAATATGTCCTCAAATAATAATTTGTATTCATTTCCAAATGTCAAATTTACAAGTTACATAGTTTGACTTTGGCTAACATCACCTCTTAGTCAACTCAAGTTACATCATGTAATACTTGAAATACAATAATCAAAATGGAATTCCATGTGATTCCTCTTCAATGCTTGTTGCATCTAGTGGACAAGAACATGGTTCAAACACTTTTCCACCCAACCACGAAGCTACGCTTCCTCAAAATTCTTCCTAACTTGAAGAATACCTGACCTTGCATGAAATATTTAACAAGAGAATATGATATGCAAGGTGGAATTTGGTGCGTACCTAACAACTACATGCATTTCTATCTACATTTAGAACATGTAAGATCTATGTTAGGAAATGGTAGAGAGTTACATCATAAAAACTAGACCATTCAACATAATGGACTACAAATGCTTGGCAAGCATATGCTGTATATAGCTAAAAATAATAGATTTTCGAAAAGCAAAACCTATACTCTCTCTCTCAACCCATTTTCAGCACCCGTCCCGAAAGGTAACCTCCCAAATACATAAGATAACATACATCTTATCCAAATTGTGCAATTTTCAAAAAGATTCAACCTAGTTTCTAGTAGTTTTGCTAGCCAATGTTTTCATGAATAAGAATCAAACAATCTACAACATAGTCTATGTTTGTCTCATCTTGGCTATTCTGGATCAATAAAATATATATGAAAGGAACTAATCTAGATTTGATAATAATGCAATCAGTCATCTAAACAAAATACACATTCCTTTTCATCAATTAAGATAAGAATATCACAGTACATGCATTAGCATACAATTTACCAATATTTCGTTTACTCCTTTCTATTTGGAATGAAATCTACATCTTTAGATAAAGAGAATAAATCAATTTTAAAGAAGGTATATCTCATGTATGTGCAATGCATAAATATAATATTTATGCATGTACATATATATGGCCTTCTGTTAAAAAAATGTGTATGCGTATACGTTCTTTGAAAAAGAAAGATCCATTTTACATGTACAAATTTTCCATATTCAGAAAGATTTCAACTTTCATCAGATGCACAATTAGATTCAAATGAAATATAAAGAAAAATCAATCACTAAACTTTTGTATGAATATGAATTTCAACCAGAATGTCACAAGGTCATTTTACATAAAAAAAATTTGTAATCGACATCATAATTAATCTATGTTCAATCATAATCAAAACATTCTAGATTTTGATTTACTTCTCTAGAGAAATCATAGAGTTATTCTTGATTCGTTTGTTCTATATGAACGTTTTATTTTGTTTATATCGTGTCATCATTTGTTCCAGTAAAATAAAACATCAATAAATGAAGCAAGTTTAGTACAAAATTGGTATTTTCCATTGCAAGTATTCCAAAATGATAAGGTATCATTTTACACTTTAGATCAATATAAGTGTCATTCTATTTAAAAATAGCTTGTGTATTTGAATGTTAAAATTTAATCAAAACGATACATATCGCTTTGTTTAAATTTGTTCTTCAAATAAAAACTTAATATCAAAGAATGATAAGCTTTTATATCATTCAGTTTTATACAATGTTTTAAAAGTTTAATATTGTTTAGAACAATATGTTGAAAATCATTCTATTCTATTTTAGTCATCCTTTAAAACACTTGACTACCAAGTTTGGAACGAAATGCATGTGATCATTCAGAATGATACACAAGCTATCGTTCAGCCTTATACATATATCTTTTAAGTATTTTATTATTTATTCCATAGAATAATATGGAATTTGTAGTATAGTTTATAAAGGTTCCATTAGAGTCGAGACATGAGCATAGTAAATGTGCACACTTAGCATCATTGTAAAACATATAAATATATTGATCGACTAAATGTATATACATATATATATGTACGTATATATATGTCAACTTGTTCTTAAAAGACATTAATATTGAGTCAATGGGAATGCATCGACCGACTTGTTAAGGCTTCCATTAAAACACAATGAATATTGCTTTGTTTCTAATGCAGAACTCTATGAATTTAACATATGAATTTTTCGAACTAAGGCAACACATTTTGAAATGAAGAAGCTACTTAGATTAAATGGAACGATGGTATCGTTCATCAAAAGGCATATTGACAATTGTCACTCAAACATGCATTTACTCAAATGATGGAAATTGTTCTTCAACATACATTTAATCTGAACAAATAAAATCGTTCGATTGGTTATTATCTCTAAAAAAGAAATGATCACCATATAGGTGATCATAGATTCATTTGGTACTCTATTTACATGAACAAAGAACCATCTTTGTGTGAGTTCTTTAACCCAACATGCAACACCGTCGATGTCATTTAAGAGACATTACCCGAATGGGGGGAGGTTTCCAAATACAAATTGATGCTTACAATAAGTAAGAATCGTTAACATAGAAAAAGGATACATCAGTATTGGCCACCCACAAAGAGGTAGCATGCAAACAAAACCTAGCTATGGGTAAAGATAAGTTCGACCAGATCGAACTCTTGCAGGGCAACTATGAAACATAGTAGATATACAATGGTTTTTCCCACTTATCACAACAAACAGAGGAAACATTGGTTCGATTCACTTAGAAAATAGACTCAAATACAAGGGTTGTCAGAGATTAATGGAAACAAATGCATAGACATAAGGAAAGAATAAGCTCAAGAAATTTGTTACTCTATCAAATAGGGTCAAATTAAGAGCATGAAAAGTCATCTTTTTGCAGAGAAGGAAACAACATGTAAACCAAAATTAAAGCACGTAGTTACCTCCTTCTTATTGTAAGTCTATGCAATGATTTTTTCTTATTTTGATATAGAAACAACCCCTATTCTTTGGTTCACTCCTTCTTTCCTTCATGGTCTGCACAAAAATCCCCAAAATCTCCTCTAATTTTTGCTAAAATCCTCACTCCTTTTCTTCAAGATCGCCCCTTTGACCAAGGATTCCTACATTTACCAAAATTTGAGGTGGTCTTTACTCTCCCACATCCTCCTCATACTTAGCCGCCCAGTCCATGCTTTTTAGCATAAATTCTCTTTCCATTATGGGTGTTAGCTATGTTTCATTCGTTTAAAGGTGTTATTACCATTATTTTTCATATGATATCCTTATCATTCCTAAATTTTAAACAAAGATTTATTTTCTTTTTACCTCTTGCAAGGGTTTTTATATTCAAATTTAATTGAATCATTCTACTCCAGAGTAGTCAATATATGTATATGAAAAATACATTTCCAACACAATTTTTATTATGAAATTAGCATCAAACAGACAAGGTAGAGAAAATGCTCCAATGAATTGATTTCGATAAGCTTATCTATGAAATCATTTATGCATTTCACACAAGCAAGATGATATCTATCAATTCCATTTTAAATGCAAATGCTACGTTTTTCAGTGGTGTGTGCACATTCTAGATTCCATCATGCTTACCGATTGTCATCCGACTAAATACTCCTACCTCAACCATGTTCTTGGTCTTCAACCTATTCTTGCATTCACACACTTGCACTTGCATTTCATCAATAACCATCAACCAATGCTCGAAACGAAAAGATTCCATAATATTCACCCTTCATAGTCAATCACATGAATATAGATATATTTCAAATAACATTGAAATCTTAAAGTTATCACAAGTCAAAACTGATAAATTTCATTTTTCTTATCTATTTAAATAACCTAACATTATTAAATGCAAGCAAAATTTGAGACGTGACAAATAGTCCAAAATAAGGGAGGTTGTATTTATCATGCCTCTATGTGTCTTCATTAGTAGTACACTGAATGTAATAACTTTATTTTTAGTTATCATGAAGAAGCAACTATTTTAAAGTTTCTCAATTTCATGTCTATGGGGTATATATTTTCTTATGCATGTAATTTGGGCTCATTTTCTAGTTAATGTTATTTGTTTTCTTCTGTTGATAGGAATTTCTTGATCTTGTAAGCTTTGGAAAGTGTATATACATGCGTTTGTTTATTTTTGGTTCCTATAATGATAGGGTTGAGTTTGCTAGATGCTTGGATTCATCTATAATAACTTTTTTATAGCATGTGGGTATAGTTAAATTGGCTCAATGTTAGCAAAAAAATCCTATAACAAGCTAGAGGTTATAGAACAAACTACGATAGGGAATACTCAATTTTCCTTGAGGTTGCATGTATTTATTGCAGCAATGCAATCTCCTATCATTAAAGGTACAAGTGAGAAGAATGGATATGGCTATTTTTGGCGTTGTCAAATGTGTGGTGTTATCGATTTTCAAATTTTATTGCTACATTTAAGTTTAAAGTTTAATATAGATTGTTATCTTAGTTTCTTTTTTAGTGAGTTCACTTTACATATAAAGTATGATTTTTTTTATTTAATTAAATAATTTATTAAAATATTAAATGTCTTATTAGATTTATTTCTTTATTTAGTTTTCTTTCATAATTATACTTTGTATTTAGATTAGTATTCTATATTTTTCTATTATTCTTGTCTATCAGCATTCACTTTGTATTCATATAATTAGTCTCCCTATATTTTGTACAAGTCTAGATTAGCATGTAAAATTTAACTTCTCTATCTCTCTTGTTTGGTTCTACATGTATTCATCAAAATTATACAACCACTTTTTTAAGAAACGGCTATACAAATATTAGTAAGATTAAGCCTACGAATAAAACAAATTTAAAATATCATCACCAAATCAAATAACTACATCTTTTATCAAATGCTACTTTGAGAGGGTCTAATCTTAAAACAAGTGGATAATCCTCCTAATACAAGTGATTAACACATTGAACATACCCTCTTCTAAGTAATTCCTCTTATTAAATAAGAGAGGAGGAAGGCATAAATTAATGAATGCAAGATGCAAAAAGAATAGTAGAAAGGAAGAAAATGAATATATATGAGAGGTTGAATAATAATATATCTGGAAGTAGTAATATAATAATCTATACATTTAATGTATTACTTGATACATATTGATAGAAGAATACATATATTTATTTTTAACATGTGATAAGATTTTATTTAGCCATACAATTACTATAATTTATAAACTACACGTTAGTATTATTTCTAGCATAATCCTTCACTTGTGAAATTTAATAATGAGAAATGATGAGTTCTTGGTGATGATTCACTATGAAATTTTCTTTCTCTATCAAGGAAGAAAATATTTCATATATTTTTGTAACTATGTGTGCATGCAATAGATATGACAATAATGTAGGGAAATAAGCTTTCATAAGTGCATTCACTATATGAGTATTAATGTAAAGGTGGATTAAAAAATTATAATTTCATAGATTAATTGCATTTGTCTAATCTTTTAAAATGTTCTATTTTTTAATTTATTAAAAAAAAAGATTATATATATGTATGTTGTGTTTATTAATTTATCGTTTCTTTGCTCTTGTAAATGATCTCAATTAAATATTATATTTTCTCTCATTATATATTTTATATAATATTGAGTTCAATTTTTACTATCATTTTATATCTATCAAGTCTTTTGTTTTACTCAAGATCCTTTAAATTTCGATTTTAACAATTTATTAGAATATGTCAATTAAATCAAATTACTACTCATATGCTATTTCAATTAAATATTGTCTTATAAACCAGTTTAATGTGTAATATAGCTAGACTTTTATATTTTCATCTATAAATTTTTGAAGTTCTCAATTCACTAATAATTCGATTTGTTATAGTGTTCAATTCATTAGAACTTTTAGTTTATTTAGCTATATTATGATGAGAATAGTAGGCACTAGTAATGACATAGTGTGATGGTTAATTTTTGGCATCGTGGTTTTGCTTCCAAAATTCAAAAATAATAATGAAAATAATAAGAAAGATTATTATTATCATTTCATCAAGAAATATGACTCATTCAATACATTTGTTTATATATTTTCATATAAATATACCTTCAATACTTGAAATTATACTCCTTAGTAGAAAAATACAAAATCAGATATAAAACACAATCTTCTTACAAACAAAACTAAATTTCATTGATTTACAGAGATGTTGTAAAGAAACATGATCATATGATCATAAAAATATGTCAACACAACATTAATCATATATTTATAATAGTCACTACCATTGACTTTTCTATAATATTATAATGACAACAGCACAATACATTTTAACAATCCAAAACATAATCATTATAAATACTAAACAATACACAGAATTATAATTGTCTATTCATACTTTTAAACTTAGAATCTATATATTTCTTATAATTCATATGACTTTAACAACATCAAGTTTCCACAGTCCATGATAATGAATTGTTAGAATCTATATATTTCTTATAATTCATATGACTTTAACAACATCAAGTTTCCACAGTCCATGATAATGAATTGTTAATTTTTTGGATTGAAACTGTGTGCATTCTTATGAATCAACGTTTCAGATCAAACTTCATGAATTTTTTTCTTCTCTCTGGTTGCATGATTTTTTTCTTCTTTCTGATTGCATGCATATTATCCTAATGGTGAATCATAGAATTTGATGCGAAACTTGATTCATAAAAACGCACACAGTTTCAATCCAGAAAATTAACAATTCATATAACTTTATTAAATAAAAATATATTTTAATAAATTTCACCTATTCTACAATATATTTCCAACTTTACAACTACCTCTACTAATTATAATTTATTTATTTTTCATACCCATTTGATTTCTTCATAAATGATATTACTTTTATTATTATTTTCATGCTTTCTGGATTCTTTAGAAAACATCTGCCTATATCTAAGCTTTATCATGGTCCTATGGCAAAGTTCATCATACCAAACAACTGACAAGGAAAGAAGTCATATCAATTAAAAACACTGAAAAGCTTAGATTCGAATGAGTCACAACTCAACTAATTTAGGGCAATGAACAATATTTGGTCAAAAATTGCAGGCATAGTATTGTACAATGATGGTATTTTGTTAAACTATTATTGAAAGCTGTTGGGTAGACATGATCACCTCCCATGTTTGTCCCTGTTAAAAGAGATTGCTGAGTCTCCAAAGTGGACCCACATGTCCTCAACTCAGGGGCATGCAAACCTCTTCTTTTTACAGAACATGAAAAACTTTTGTTGCTTTTCGTTGCGCTTTATATGTGGATGGGATGTGTCACTCAATTTGCCATTGCAAGTGTTCATACACTTTGTCTCCAATGTTCAGAGAGAGTATGTGTGACCACATTAATTGAAATGCAGTACACATCAATATTTAAAAGACTGACAGATTCTGTTTTATACTGCTGGGATTTAGTTTCATACTGCAGTTTAGTATTCTCTGGTTTTTTAATGTCTTCTACCAATATATTTGGTGTATCAGTTTGCTTAGGCTTGTTGGACAGCCATCTTTTGACTGCTCAGTCTACTTTCAATTATTTTTATGACAGTATGATTGTTCCCTCTTCTTTCAGAGGTTCCACATACTTTTCTTTTTTATCTCAAGTTGTTCTATTGTGCTGTTGTTCTATCATCTGTAAGCTCAGGTTGAATTCAATAAAAGAAAATACTGAAAAGACCATTCATGGCTAGAATACTGAAAAGACCATTCATAGCTACAAGTACAAATTTAAAATGAAAATTAGTATATATTGTTTTATTTTATTTTATTTTATGTTTATTTTGGTAGAATGTATTAAATATAATAGCATATTGATAAGTAATATATTTTTAGTTTGTTGTTCTTTTCATCTCTGTTTTATTTTTATAGGTTTACTATTGTATTAATGTACTTTTGTTTGCACTTTCATACATTCATTTCTTGTCTCAAAATTATCATTCTAACCCATGGTTCATTCTGATTGGTCTAATTCAATCTTGTGGTGCACAAGAATAAGCCTAACATTTGACAATCCCTCTCTATTGGTGAGCAGAGCGTGAGGAGAAGCTTTGATAGGAACCACCACAATATGAGGTGGAGCATGCCACTATGAAGAATAGGGATGCAATGATCATATTTGTGACCTCTGCAAATGGTATCCATTAACCATTGAAGGTTCAACGGATGATACAGAGGCTAAGGTATCAATTGGGACCTTGGGGAAGTCATCCTAAAGTTTCTTGTAGAGAGCATTTAAAGCTCAAGAGTGTTTTAAGAATACTCCTACCAATAATTTGAGTTATCTACAATCAAACAAGCTGCAACCCATTGAAGGTTCAACAAATAGTACAGAGGCTAAGGTATCAATTGGGACCTTAGGGAAGTCATCCTAGAGTATCTTGTAGAGAGCATAAAGCTCAAGAGTGGTTTAAGAGTACTCCTACCAACAATTTGAGTTATCTACAATCAAACAAGCTTCAACCCACATTCTCAACTGAGAGGAGCATGTTTTATGTGTGGCTTATTTGGCTAGTTTGCAAAAGATTACCCACAAAGTGCAGTAGCAGCAGGTAGCCAAGAGTCAATTGTATTTGAACTAACAGTGGATAAGAAGTAGTTGGTGTTGTGGATCCACCGCTACTTCTTGTCATACTAACTTACTGTTGGTTTTTCAATATGATTGAATATTAGTAAATCACTTATTTTTTGCGTATGGTATCACGTTACTCATCATTTTTGAATGATTTACATGTATCACATATATGTGTTTTGAATTAATATTATCCTTGTATTCATTATAATAATTTTTAATAGTATGAAATTGTTAACTTAATTTATACTTACAATTTTAATTATGTGAATGATTAGTATTAGAAAGCTAAAATGAGCAATTATTTGAATAATTGTTGAACATCGATGTTGATCTACTAGAAAATGAAAGCTTGAAAAAACATTATTGCTTCCTTCTACATAGATTGTGAATTTTATAATTTATGCAATGAGATACGTGAATAGAAGGGCTTGATTGAAACCCTACGGTGTCTTAAATATACGCGTCTAATGCTCTCCTTGTGGCATACACACAGTAAAAAGTTGATGTGATGTTCAAATGCATGAGTAGATTCTTTGAAGTGAATTCGTGTATTTTGTGTCTTTGACTATGTGTGTGTTTCACGGCATCCTAAATTGAAGGAACAAATTAGACTTAGACCTCCAACCATAGTCTTTTTTTACTTGTTTTGCTGGTTGATGAATGCATGGATTTCGTGAAGGTAAAATAGTAGCAATAGAGTATTGTGGGAATAGTCATTCATCCCAAAAGAGAAGTGGGGCCTCCATTCAACCGAATAAAGGAGAACCTGCACCAACACTAGGCTTTGTACTTGCACCGGGCTATGGTTTTACTATTGGTCCAGACAAAGCATAGATGTTCATCATCCTCCTTGTGAACAAGCTTAAGAGTCTAGGTTTAGGGATGAAAGCATATGAAAATAGTAAACTAATTTGATTTATTTCTGATGGAGAGGCAAGTAAATTAAAATCATAAATAGATAATATTATAATTTTTATGAAAAAGAAATTGGAAAAAAAATTCTACCGTCAAAGAGATATCGAGTTTGTATTAATCAAGAAAAAATCAATACATCAATACAATTCATTATATGTTCTTTATTCTGATAGCATTTTAGAAGCATACCATTACTTTATCTCCAATCCGTCATAAAACAACCATCTCATGCCTCCAATAGATAGAGTAAACTAAAACAAGCAACCAAAATTGGTTTACAAAACTAGTGGCCAAAATCATGGGCCTGGAACTAGGCATCCCACTTCCACAAGCAAAGATCTACTGCCCCTTATTCATGAAGAGTGTCTCTAATAATAGTAAATAAATCCCTTGAACAAGTAACCCCAGCCATTATGCTATAAGAAATAAAATTGTAACTCCTAAGCACTCCATGAAGGCTTCGTTTACAAGGCATGACTCTTTGTATTCCAATGTGTATTTCATCTTTCTTTTGTATTTATGCAACCAAAAAGCATTTAATTTGAGACTATTTTTTTCTTACGACACATGGGCATCCAATTTTTTTGAAATCTACATATATACTAAGGGAAAATATAATAATTACCTATCTACAAATGTAATTAGATACATTAGACATATGGATTTACAAGGTAGGCATAACCTAATCCCAATAGTCTCTCACAAGTGATATTTACATTACAAAGACACAATAGAAACATAAGAAAATAGTTAAGTGCTAGAAGAGACAAGGCCTATAGCCTCTCTACACTAACCAAACTTATTCATGCTCACTAATTTTGTAAGGGAATTTGAAACATTCTCAAGAGTATCCACATTTTGTATCACAAACTTACCATTATCAACCATCTTGTAAAAGAATGATACTAAGATATAAATGCTTAGAATGAGTATGGTACATAATATTCTTGGCTAAACAAATAGCAATTTGACTATCACAAATAATGGTAACAAACCCTACAGTCAAAACTAATACTTGAGCACAACCTCCATAGCAAAACTATCTTTGTATAAGAACATGTAGCAGTCATGTACTCTACTTTTATCATTAATAGAGAAACCATGGATTACTTCTTACTCATACAATTGATAGCTCCACCAAATAGAGAAAACTCATAACAACTAGTGGACCTCCTACTAGCTAAGTCATTAGCCCAATCTAAATCAATGAACACCCATATATGTCAACATCTCACCTACATCATTAGTCCCATGATAACATAAATAGTAATTAGAACTCTCTTGCAAATATATAAATACCCTCTTAACATTATTCTAATGCTCTCTACTAGGGTTAGACATAAACATATTAATAACTAGACCATTGTGTGGGAAATTTTAACCTACTACAAACCAAAGCATATACCAAGCTACTAATAGCACTAACATATTTAAAAAACGTTATACATATCCTCAAAATCATCATCTTCTTAACCCTACCATCACTAAAACACAACCTTATCTCTCCTTTGCCCACAATCTTTGTTGTGCTATTATCTCCAAAGAAGACATTCCCTCCATCATATGCAGTGTACTTAGTGAACCAATCCTTGTTAGGAGTCATATGATAGGAGCAACCTGAATCAATAAGCCAAGAGTCATCACTAACAGTTTTACATGAAATGATCAATGCATCATTACCGTCATCCGAGGATATCTCTGTAGAAGCATCAAAACTCTTTTTCTTGTTCTTACAATCCTTCTTTACATGTCCCAGTTTCCCATAGTTCCAACACTTTACCTTACTCTTACCATCCTTTGGACTTACCATTTCCTTTCTTGTCTCCCTTAGGTTCCTTTTCCTTAGGCCAACCTCTTACAAACAAGGCATCTTGGGATCCCGTTTTAGACTTCCTCCTCATCTCCTCTGATAGGAGAGTAGGAATTATGTTGTCCATCTTAAGATCTACACCACTATCACTGATAGTAACAATTAGATTTTTCCAAGACTATAGTAAAGAACAAAGTAACAAAATGCATTTATCTTCATCTTCTAGCTTTACATCTACAAATGCTAACTAACTTAGAATCAAATTGAAAGCATTTAAATGATGTGCAACAGAATCACCATCTTTCATCTTTAAAGAATACAACTATCTTTTCAAATACAACTTATTAGTAATACTTTTGGTTTGATAGATATCACCTATCCTCTTTCACAATTTATATGCGGTAGTTTCAACTGAAACATTCAAGAGAACAACATCAAAAAGACATAACCTTATGGTCCCTCTTGCCTTCTTATCAAGCTTAGCCCAATCCTCATTTGACATCGTTGTAGATGGCTTTATCTCATTACAAACAGCTAACCACCGATCTATCTCTTCAAGGAGATCCTCAATTTTTAGTTTCCACATCTCATAACTAGATCCATTGAATCTTTCAATATCTAGACGAGAAGTAGAACTCATTGTAACACAATTCTTTTACAAATTTGCAATAACACAATAGTAAAAGCTCCCACTGTAGCCAAAAAACCTTCAAAGTTTTAAGAGAAAGGCCTCCCAAACCCTAACCAACCATTAGCTCTGATATGAAATGTGGTTAGGTAGGAAACCTAGTGTTGCACATTTAAGGATCTTTGGTTGCAAGGATTTTTTTCATGTGCCTAAAGAAAAGTGGTCTAAGTTGGATCCAAAAGCACAGAAATGCATATTCATATGTTATGGTGAAAATGTAAAAAGTTACAAGCTTTGGAATCCTCTAACCCGAAAAATTATTTTATCTAGAGATGTGATTTTTAGGGAATTTAGATCTTATACAGGAGAAGAACAACCAAAGGAGAAGGATACTTCTCGAACAATGCATTTTGAGACAAATATTGAGAAGCATGAAGATGCATATGTTGAAAAAAAATTGGATGGATTGGATGAGGAGAGTTCATAGAGTTCTGAGATAGATGCTCATGATGAGCATATTGAGGAACAAGAAGAACCTTTGTTGAGAAGATCCACAAGACAACAAAATCCTATTGATAGGTATAGCCCACATGATTTCCGTTGTATATTTGCTTTGATGAGTACTAATGATGAACCTAGATCTTACAGGGAAGCTTTGTCTCCAAATAAGAACAAGCTTTGGTCAGAAGCTATGCATGAGGAAATGGTTTCCTTGGATACTTGTGACACATGGGATCTTGAGAGTTTTCCCAAAGGAAGAAAGGCCATTGGTTGTAAATAGATCTTTAAAAAGAAAATTGGAGTAGATGGTAATCTCGAAAGGTAAAAGGCTAGATTAGTAGCCAAGGGCTACTCCCAAAGAGAGGGAGTTGAATTTAATGAAATCTTCTCTCATGTTGCTAAATTAACTTCTTTTAGATTCTTTTTATCTATTGCTGCTGCTTATGATTTTGAGATAGAGTAAGTGGATGTGAAAACTACTTTCTTACATGGGGATCTTGATGAGGAGATTTATATGAGGCAACTTGATGGTTTTGTTGTAAAAGGAAAAGAATAATTGGTTTGCAGGTTAAAGAGATCTTTATATGGATTGAAACAGTCACCTAGAATGTGGTACCAGAAGTTTGATGCTTTTGCATTGAAAATTGGTTATGTTAGGAGTGAGGAAGATAATTGTGTTTACATAAAATTTATTGATGATCAACTTTTAATTATTATCTTGTATGTTGATGACATGTTGTTTATTGGTAACAACAAGGTAATGATCAAAGAATTGAAAGCACAAATCTCAAGCACATTTGAGATGAAAGATCTAGGGGCTACAAAATATATCCTTGGTATGGAGATCAACAGAGATAGAGGTAACATCTAAAGCTTTGCTTAAGTCAAAGCAACTATGTTGATACTATTTTGAAACGGTTTAACATGCATGATAGTAAACCAACTAATATTCCTTTACCAGTTGGCATGAAGTTAAGTTTAGACATGGGTCCTAAATATGATTTTGATCATGAGGAAATGTCTGAAATTCCATATGCTATTGCAGTTGGTAGTTTGATGTATGCAATGGTCTGTACAAGACTAGATATAGCCCAAGCAATGGGAGTTCTAAGTAGGTTTATGTCTAACCCTAGTAAAGAACATTAGACTTATGTTAAGAGGGTATTTAGATATTTAGGAGGTACTTCTGATTACTATTTGGTTTATCATGGTGCAAATGATATTGATATTATGCGCAGATCATTGGACATACAAGGTTTTGTTGATTCAAATTAGGCAGGAGACCTGGAAAATTGGAGGTCGACAAGTGGTTGTGTGTTTACTTTGTTTGGAGCTGTGGTTAGTTGGATGAGTAAGAGGCAACCCATAGTTTATTTTTCCACCACAGAAGCAGAGTACATGGCTGCTACACATGCCTCTAAAGAGGCAATTTGGTTACAGAGACTTGGGAAAGGTATTGGTTTTAATTGCAAGCAATTAGACTTGAATGTGATAGTCAGAGTGCTATTTGTTTAGCCAAAAATCCTATGTATCATGCTCATACTAAGCATGTTGATGTTCAATATCACTTTGTGTGAGAAATGGTTGAGAGTGAGAAGGTATTGATTGAGAAAGTTGACACTTTGATCAATGTTGCAGATTATCTTACGAAACCAATTCCTACAGATAAGTTCTCTTGGTGTAGGAAGGCCATTGGCCTTGAGTCTTGTACTTGATTTATAATAATGATTCCTTGTTTAGAATAATTTCAATGTATAATGTCAAGTGGGAGAATGTTGGGAATAAGATGCCATTTAATTGCAATCCTAAACATATTTCATGTATCTCCTAAGTCCTTGGAAAGTGTTCCCCAACACTAGGATTAGAAAGAGATTAAATTTGAATGAAATGAACATGTAAATTGACATTTGTGATTATTCCTAAATAATAGGAACATGTGGGGACATCCAAGAAGAGCTCCTACAAGATAGGAGCACATGGGGCACCCACATGGAAGGTGGAACCCACCTTGCTTCAATTAACTATTTGGAGGATTAATAACACTTTAGTAATACATGTTTTGATCCTAAAAATTATGGATTGATATTTACATGAGTGGAGTGGCACTATCATTTCAGTATCAATTCAATATCAGTTCAGTTTAGTTCAGTTGAGTTATGGTTAAGTTATCTTCAGTTGCATGTAGTTATTTTAAGTTGAATGCTAGTTGACTTGAGTTGCATGACTAATGACTTCAGTTGCATGATAGATAATAGGTGGATACTTTCAGTTAAGTGGGGATGATCAATCATGCATAATGTTTGCATTAATTGGTGGAGATATATGTTTCAGTTAACTAAGATTGACTTGGTGTTGCAAGTATGAGCAAGTTTGGTGGTGTTGTCATTGATGTCAACATAGTTTAGAATGTTGTAGATTGCACATGTATAGTTGGATGTTGTGAGTACATGGAGCTATCCTTATGATGTTGTAGATGTGCTAAGATGATGAGTTACCAAGTGCTTTTATGAAAATTAATAAAGAGTGAATTCAGAGTTATGTATGTGTTTAGAATGTGCTCTGGTATGTGCTCCACGTTTCTTCTATGTTGATCCTATACTTGTGTGGATCTGAAAGGTTGTTGTTGGGGATATTTTGGTGTCATCTCCTGATTTGTAGCTTCTAGGTTGATGGAGTGTGAAAGTTGTGTTCATCGGTGTGTGAACTAGTTTGATAGAGTTGCTTGTTTGTGGACTGGGAGAAATGTTTCTGCTCCGCAGTCCTCCGTTGTTTGGTTTCAGGTATTATGGATCTAGAATATTCCTTGTAATAATGTTCTCTGGGTTCTGGCAGAGATGTGCATGGTTCGATGTTCTGAAAGATGAGTTTTAGAGTTGTTGTATGTGTTTGCATAGTTCAGATGGACTGGTGGAAGATGTTTTGTGTTTGAAAGTGGTTACACTTGTTGCGGATGTATCTGAAGGTATTTGAGATGTTTTCTAATGCATGATGAAGCATGTTACATCATCTACATGTTATCTTCTTGATGGGAAGTGTGTACTCCAATGTTCATTTGTGTTTTCATTAGGTTTGGCTGACCTAGTGTTTACACTTCATATGAAGAATTAAAATTTAATTAAGGAAGTGTGTGGTTGATCTAAGACATTGATTTTGGTCTTGGTTAAGTATTTAATTGGTCCACTCTCATTCCTTTCCACCATAGGAATGTTGAGTTGCCGACCTAATTTGAATTTATGAAATGAATTGTATGTGGTCGACCTTGGAGAAAGTTTCTAAGGTTGAAGAAGGTATAAATGCAAGTCAAGTTGTGAAAGATTATTTCATACAAAAAAGTAATGAAGTAAGCTACAAAGTGAAGAGCAGAGTTGTGTGAAAGTGAGTTGAGGCAAAAATAGTTTATTGTCTTAGATTCTTGAAAGTAGTGAGCTGAAGGTTTCCCCAATCTTCTAATCAAGGTTGCAGATGTGTGTAAATTTTTGTGGTGGATCTTTATGTTATCTTTTGTATCTGTAGGTAGTGAGCCTCCCTATTGGACAATGAGTCCTTTCTGTAGGAAGTGAGCCTTTGTATTCGAGTAGTGAGCCCTTGGCAGTGAGCCTCTTGTATTTGGTTTTTCTATCACTTTATATTGTGAGTTAACCCTCACCGTGGTTTTTCCCTTATTGGGTTTTCCACATAAAATATGGTTTTCATTGTGTTGATTTTTCTTTTTGTTATCTGCATTTTATGTTCATACTTAATAACAGAATAGTGGTTGTAAATTTAATAAGTGTTTTTGAATTTGGTGACAACTGATTCACCCCCCTCTCAATTGTCCAGCACCTTTTAACAATTGGTATCAAAGCTTTGGTTCCTTGGTGTAGAGCTTAACTGCTTATGGAAGATCCGATGGTGCATAAGTTGGTGATCCCTATGTTCGATGGATCTGATTATAGTGGTTGGAAGGTGTAGATGAGAGGATATATTATCTCTTGGTTACAAGACCTGGAAGGTTGTTGAGACGAAGTATGTTGCACCGGTGAGTGGTCCTACTACTGCAGATGAAGTTTCTGCTTATGAGGAGAATGAAAAATTGAGGTATGTTATATATAGTGCTTTATCCAAGACTTAGCGAAAAAAAAGTTATTTCTTTGGGCACTGCGTATGAAGTTTGGAAGAAGTTGAAAGATCTTTATGAAGAAAATGATAGAGTGAAATTGACAAAGAAGATGACAGTAAAACATAGATATGGGAATATGAAAATGGAAGAAGGAGAAGATATTGCAAGCTATTTTCACAAGATTGATTTGGCAACAAATGAAGTTAGAAATCAAGGGGGTGCTCTAACTGATGAAGATATAATTGAGAAGATTCTAATGACCCTACCAGATTGTTACAGTGACAAGGTTTCAGTTATTGAGGAAACATATGATCCTAAGAAATATACTAAAGAACAGCTATTTGGCACCTTGACGACATCTGAGATGAGAAAGTTTGGAAAGAAGGAGGAAAAGACAAAAATGACATTTAAAGCAACAAAGATTGAAGATGATCCAAATAGTGATGGTTCAGATGAGTTGGAAGTGAACTTTACAAGGAATTTGAAGAAAGGTACCAGTAAATATAAAGGTATGTTTCCCTTTAAATGTTTCAGTTGTGGTAATATTGGTCATTATGCTTCAAGATGTCCAAATAGAGTTGTACATTAGAACATAGATCATAAAGATAGAAAGGATAAGAAATACAAAAAGTTGTACTATGTTAGAGAAGAAGTTGGAATCTCTGATGATGAATCTGATTATGAGGGTGATGATAGTGAATGCTTGTTCTTAGCTTTGGAGAGTAAATTTGTGTCTGATAACTTTGGAAATTGTGCAAGAAAAAGTGATTCAGAGAACAAGAAGGATGAGATGGAAGGTACTTTGGTCACTGCATTTCATGCTAGACAGGATGAAGACTATTGGGTGATTGACAGTGGATGTTCTAATCACATGACCGAAGATAAAATTAAGTTCACTAAACTTGAAAAGTATGATGGTGGTTTGGTCATGTTTGGTGATGATTTTGGAGCAAAGATTGTTGGGAAAGATACAATTAGTTTTGATGGAATTCACAACATTGATGATGTATATTATGTAAAGGGCCTAAGGCATAACCTTTTGAGTGTTGGACAAATGTGTAGCAAAGGTTTCAAACTTGTGTTTCAGGATAATACCTATGAGATGAGAAAAGGATCTGAAACTATGGTTGTTGTAGGAAGGAGAACACATGGAAACATCTATCAGCTTAAGGGTGTTGATGGTCAGTGCCTTGTATCTCAAATTAATGAAATTTTTCTATGGCACCAAAGAATGGGACATGTAAACTTTGATAATTTGGTCAAGATCAGTTAAAGAGATGTTGTCTGAGGTCTACCTAAAATCATAAAGCCTACTAATACTGTTTGCAGAAGTTGTCAGTTAGGGAAACAAACAAGATGCGGTTTCAAAGGAAAAGATAAAACTACTACCAAAATGTTGGAATCAATTCATACAGACCTTTGTGGTCCTACTAGAATAGGAAGCCTAAATGGTGATAGGTATTTCATGCTCCTTATTGATGATTATTCTTGAATGATATCGGTTGCATTTCTTAGAGAAAAGACTCGAGCTCTAAATATATTTAAAGTGTTCAAAGCAAGAGTAGAAAATGAAGTGAACCTAAGAATCAAATTTTTGAGATCTGATAGAGGTGGAGAATTCACTTCTAGTGAGTTTAATGCATTTGTGAAGAGCATGGCATAAAGAGACACTTTTATGCTCTGAGAACCCCTCAGTAGAATGGAGTGGTTGAGAGAAAGAACCAAACTGTATAGGAAGCTACAAGAACCATGATGAAGGAAGCAAATGTACCTGATGTATATTGGAGGTCCAGGCAATACACACTGTTGTTTATGTTCTTAACAGAGTTCAAATAAGAGACAACAACACAAAGACTCCTTATGAGTTATGGACTGGTAAGGCTCCTACTGTGAAATACTTTAAGGTGTTTGGAAGTAGATGTTACATTAAAAGAGATGATGAGAATCTTGGGAAGTTTGATGCTAGATGTGATGAAGGGATTTTCCTTGGATATTCAACTACCATCAAAGTATATAGATGATTTAATAAAAGATTGAGGAAGATTGTTGAGAGTGCTAATGTGAAGGTTGATGAGGATATGCACAGACCTATTGAGATAAGTGTTGGAAAAATGAAGAACATCTCATTTTGTTATTTTGTGTTGTCATTGATGTCACCATGATAGATGAATTGCAATTGTAAGATCAAGTTTGAAGTGGTTCTGGTATTCTGGTCTGGTATCTAAACCGGTATTTTGCTTACATCCTCTAGTGTTTTGGTCCGCATTTGTTTGTTGGTGATTACTGTTGCTTGTAGTTTTTGAGAAATGGTTTGCAGATGTCAAGAGCACATACATTCAATATCTCACTTATCCATATGCCTGTATGGTGTATCGATGTTACACTGGTATTTGCAATTGTGCTATTAGGTCTATCCTTGGTCGACCTAATGCATGTATTGTGTAATGGTAGATTAAATTTTGTTATGCAAATATATGTGTGACCTATTTTAGGTCCATTCCAACTTGATGTAGCGTGTTGGATGTGTGAATTGCTTTTTGAGAAGATTTTTTGAAAGCTTGAAGCCGACAATTGGTATTTTTAGTGAACGAGAAGTGCATCTAATTAGGCCGACCTAATTGATACTTGCGGAGAGATCAAATATATATCATACAATTTTTGAAGATTGAAAATGTAATGGTTATGTTTTGAATGCGAGTGTGAAGAAGAGCGAATATGATGAAGTGTGTCAAGTCAGTTTATTGAGCTTCATTGGAATTGAATTTGCACTCACTAGGTGTACTTTATCAGTTCATTTTTTGGTTGTAAGCCATTTTTCGTCATTGTAATTCTGTAGGCAGTGAGCCTTTATTTTTGGAAAGTGACTCTTGGCAATGAGCCACCCATTTTGTAATATCTTATAACCAGTTATACTATATTGTGAGCTAAAACTCACTGTGGTTTTTCCCATTTTGGGTTTTCCACGTAAAAATCCTAGTGTTCATGTGTTATGTGATTTCATGATCTATTAATGCTTTTATTTATCTCTTTCATTATATGCGTTGGAATAATTGGATGGTATCTGATCAAAGAATTTAAGAAGATACTGATTCAACCCCCCTCTCAGCATCTTGTACATTTAACAATAAGTGAAGTTGAACCTGATGATCCTATTGGTGCACCAATACTCGAAGAGAATAAGGAAGAGGAAGAAGAACAGATTGAAGAAGAAGAAGAAAATGAACCAAAACTTGTTTCTAAGACTCCTAAGTATGTCCAGAAGAATCATCTAGAGGAACAAATAATTGGAGATAAGAGTGAAGGAGTGAAGACAAGAAGTAAAGTAGCAATTGAGGTAAATCTGTGTTTACTTTCTAAAATAGAACCTAAGTTTGTGTGTGAAGCATGTGAAGATGAAAGTTGGGTTAGAGCTATGAAAGAAGAGTTAAAACAAATAGAGAAGAATTAGACATGGGAACTGGTTCCTAGACTTGTGAATAAGAATGTAATTGGTTGAAAGTGGGTGTTCAAAAATAAGTTGAATGAAAATGGTGAAGTTATAAGAAACAAAGCAAGACTTGTATGCAAGGGATACTCACAAGTTGAAGGCATAGACTTTGAAGAGACATTTGCACTGATGGCATGAATGGAAGCTATTAGGATGTTTTTGGAATTTTTTTCCCACAAGGACTTCAAAGTATATCAGATGGATGTCAAGTCTGCATTTCTAAATTGTGAACTGGAAGAAGTATACATGGAACAGCCTGAAGGATTTCAGTTATTAGACAAACCAGATATGGTTTGTAAGTTGAAGAAGGCATTGTATGGACTGAAACAAACTCACAGAGCATGGTACGCAAGATTGGATAAATATCTGACACACCAAGGATTCAGCAAAGGCTCTACTAACAACAATCTTTACTTCAAAGTGCAAAATAACAAAATGTTGATAGTGGTAGTATATGTTTGTGATATCATCTTTGGAGGAAATGAAGGTATGTGTAATAGATTTGTAGAGGAAATGCAAAAAGAATTTGAAATGTCCATGATTGGTGAGTTGAATTTCTTTCTTGGTCTTCAAGTAAATCAAACTGATAAGGGGATATTCATTTCACAATCTAAATATGTGAAAGAGTTGTTAAAGAAGTTTGGAATTGATGACTCCAAACCGATTAGTACTCCTATGGTGATCAGATGTAAGCTGAGTAAAGATGATTAATTTGCTAAATTTGATCAAAGCAAATATAGATCTATGATTGGTGGACTATTGTATCTTACTGCTACCAGATCGGATATCATGCATGTAGTATGTCTAGTTGCCAGAATTCAAGTAGATCCTAAAGAAGCACATGTTACAACTGTAAAGAGGATATTCAGATATCTTAAAGGCACACCAGATTGTGGCTTATGGTATCCTAAGGATACTAATTTCACTTTATGTGCTTATACTGATGCAGATTGGGCTAGTTGTGTGGATGACCGGAAGAGTACTCGTGGAGGTGCTTTCTTTCTTGGTGGAAGATTGGTTGCATGCTTAAGTAAGAAACATGACTCGATTTCTTGATCCACTACAGAAGAAAAGTATATTGTTGCAACATCCTGCTACATAATTTTTGTGGATGAAGCAAACACTGAAGGATATTGGAGTGACATGTGATGAGCCTATTCCTATCTTCTGTGACAATACAAGTGCTATAAAAATTTCAAAGAATCTAGTAATGCATTCAAGAACAAAACATATTTCTATCAGATATCATTTCCTAAGAGAGAAGGTGTTGGAGAATAAAGTCAGGCTAGAGTATGTGTCTACAAAGGAACAGATAGCATATATATTTACTAAGGCTCTTCCGAATGATACTTTTGAGTATCTCATGGAGAGATTGGGGGTCATTTTCCCTCTGAACTAGGTGCACATGGAGGTGGATCAGTCTAGTGAATCCATAGATTCTTCATTTACCTAGATTGATGAATGGGTCTACTCCTAAGGGGGAGTAGGAAGTTTTCATTGTTGCAGTATGAGTTGCATGGGTGCACTCCTAAGGGGGAGCAATAAGAACTTTTGATCTTTTCCATTGATTTCAAAGGGGGAGAGAGAGTCATGTGAAAAATAGTAGAAGAAGAATGTTGTGCGGATCTGGAAAATAAAGGAGAGTGTTGTCTTTGATGGTTTTTCACATAATGTGTTGCCATCAATGACAAAGGGGGAGATTGTTGCAAGTATGAGCAAGCTTGGTGATGTTGTCATTGATGTCAACACAGTT
Organism: Sequoia sempervirens; assembly: GCA_007258455.2. NCBI lineage: Eukaryota > Viridiplantae > Streptophyta > Pinopsida > Cupressales > Cupressaceae > Sequoia > Sequoia sempervirens. The sequence goes on from VDFB02375311.1 coordinate 32,547, forward strand.
CAGAATGTTGTAGATTGTGCATGTATAGTTGAGATGTTGTGAGTACATGGAGCTATCCTTATGATGTTGTAGATGTGCTAAGATGATGAGTTACCAAGTGTTTTTGAGAAAATTAATAAAGAGTGAAGTCAGAGTTATGTATGTGTTTAGAATGTGTTCCGGTATGTGCTCTGCATTTCTTCTATGTTGATCCTATGCTTGTATGGATTTGAAGGGTTATTGTTGGGGATTTTTTGGTGTCATCTCTTGATTTGTAGCTTCTGGGTTGATGGAGTGTGAAAGTTGTTTACACTGGTGTGTGAATTGGTTTGACAGAGTTACTTGTCTGTGGACTAGGAAAAATGTTTTTGCTTTGCAGTCCTCTGCTATTTGGTTTTAGGTCTTACAGATCTGGAATATGCCTTGTAATAATGTTCTCTAGGTTCTGGCAAAGATGTGTGTGGTTTGGTGTTCTAGAAGATGAGTTTCAGAGTTTTTGTATGTGTTTGCATAGTCTGGATGGACCAGTGGAAGATGTTATGTGTTTGAAAGTGGTTACACTTGTTGTGGATGTATTTGAGATGTGTTTTCATGCATGATGAATGTTACATCATTTGTGTGTTATCTTCTTGTTGGGAGGTGTGTACTCCAATGTTCATTTGTGTTTTCATTAGGTTTGGTCGACCTAGTGTTTACACTTCATATGAAGAATTAAAATTTAATTAAGGAAGCATGTGGTTGATCTAAGACATTGCTTTTGGTCTTGGTTAAGTATTTGATTGGTCCACTCTCATTCCTTTCCACCGCGGGAATATTGAGTTTTCGACCTAATTTGAATTTATGAAATGAAGCGTATGTGGCCGACCTTGGAGAAATTTTCTAAGGTTGAAGAAGGTATAAATGCAAGTTGAGTTGCAAAAAATTATTCCATACAAAAAAATAATGAAGTAAGCCACAAAGTGAAGAGAAGAGTTGTGGAAAAGTGAGTTGAGGCAGCAATACTTTATTGTGTTAGATTCCTGAAAGAAGTGAGCTGAAGGTTTCTAAAATCTTCTAATCAAGGCTATGGATGTGTGTAAATTGTTGTGGTGGATATTTTTTTTATCTTTTATATCTATAGGCAGTGAGCCTCCCTATTGGACAATGAGTCCTTTTTGTAGGCAGTGAGCCTCTTTTATTCGGTTTTACTATCACTTTATATTGTGAGTTAACCCTCACCATGGTTTTTCCCTTATTGGGTTTTCCACGTAAAATATGGTGTTCATTGTGTTGATTTTGCTTTCTGTTATCTGCATTTCATGTTCATACTTAATAACAGAATAGTGTGGTTGTAAAGTTAATAAGTGTTTTTGAATTTGGTAACAACTGATTCACCCACCCCTTCTTAGTTGTTCTGCACCTTTTAACACTTGGGACCACCTTGGGCACCCAAGTTGGCATCTTTTAGTTAACATCATTTGCATGAGAAGATATTTGCAAGGCTCAGTCAAGTGGGCCCATTCTTGGGCACCAACTTTGAGGTGAAGTTTGCAAGATATTTTCTTGACCAAAGTTCAATTAAGTGTTCAATTTTGGGCACCTAAATTGAGGAAGACTTTGGTTTGACTTAAGATTACATGGTGGAACTCTACTTGCCCAATCTAGGCGTAGATTTTTGTGAGTAGCTTTATGCTCTTGTATTGTACAACTCTTATGAGTTTTACATGCTCAGATTATTGTCTATTAATTGCAGCAAGTGTATGAGAGTTCCATGAGAGTTTATTGGAGATTGTGAAGAAGGATTGTTGAAGGAAAGGAAGCATATCAATCAAGGATTGATACAATATTATTGTAATCTTGTTCTAAGGTTAAATAATGCAAGCACTATTGATTCTAGTGGAGTTTTTTCTCGAAAGGGTTTCTCCATGTATATGTTGTCACTTCTATCTCCTTGTCTCATTCTTCTACAATATTCTATCTCTTTCTACAATTGGTAAAATTGATCTAAACAGATTAATCATACATGAAGAATTGTGACAAAGAACACTTAATTAGATCTATAGTCTCATAGTTTTACAAGTTTTAAGCTACAATATTACCTTAATCTTTGGTCAGAGGCTATGCATGAGGAAATGGTTTCCTTGGATACTTGTGACACATGGGATCTTGAGAGTTTTCCCAAAGGAAGAAAGGCCATTGTTGTAAATGGATCTTTAAAAAGAAAATTGGAGTAGATGGTAATCTTGAAAGGTACAAGGCTAGATTAGTAGCCAAGGGCTACTCCTAAAGAGAGGGAGTTGACTTTAATGAAATCTTCTCTCCTATATCTAAGTTCAATGATTTTGGAATGCATATGACATTTGACAAAGGTGGTTGCAGATTGGTGAAAGGGAATATGGTGGTTGCTAAAGGATCTCAGATTGGGACTTTGTTTAAGCTTGATACCTCCAATTTGAATAAATTAGCCAATGTAACTAAAGCTGAAAATACATGTATGTTGTGGTACCATAGATTGGGCCACATTGGTGAAACAGGTCTTAAGACCATTATTAATAAGAAATTGGTTGACAGTATTCCTAATTATAATATTGTAGCTTAAAACTTGTAAAACTATGAGACTGTAGATCTAATTAAGTGTTCTTTGTCACAATTCTTTGTGTATGATTATATATCAATTTTACCAAATGTAGAAAGAGATAGAAGAATGTAGAAGAATGAGACAAGGAGACGTAAGTGACACAACATATATGTGGATAAACCTTTTCGGGAAAAAAATCCACCATAATCAATAGTGCTTGTATTATTTAACCTTAGAACAAGATTACAATAATATTGTTGATATGCTTCCTTGCCTTCAACAATCCTTCTTCACAACCTGCAATAAACTCTCATGGAACTCTCATACACTTGCTGTAATTAATAGACAATAATTTGAGCATGTAAACTCATAAGATTTGTACAATACAAGAGCATAAATCTCCTCACAAAAAACTATGCCTAGCTTGGGCAAGTAGAGTTCCACAATGTAATTTGAAGGCAAACCAAAGTCTTCCTAAATTTAGGCACCCCAAACTGAACACTTAACTAAACTTTGGTCAAGAAAATATCTTGCAAACTTCACCTCAAAGTTGGCGCCCAAGAATGGGCCCACTTGACTGACCCTTGTAAATATCTTCTCATGCAAAAGGTTTTAACTCAAAGATTCCAACTTGGGTGCCCAAGGTGGTCCCAAGTCAATCGTAGTTAACTGAAACATATCTCTCCACCAATTCATTAAAACATTATGCATGGTTGATCATCCCCACTTAACTGAAAGTATCCACCTATTATCTGTCATGCAACTCAAGTCAACTCAAGTCAACTAGCATTCAACTCAAAATAACTACATGCAATTGAAGATAACTTAATTGAACTAAACTGATACTGAACTGATAGTACCACTCCACTCATGTAAATATCAATCCCTAATTTGTAGGATCAAAATATGCATTACTGAAGTGTTATCAATCCTCCAAATAGTTAACTGAAGTAAGGTGGGTTCCACCTTCCATGTGGGCTCCCCATGTGCTCCTATCTTGTAGGAGCTCTTCTTGGATGTCCCCACATGTTCCTATCATTTAGGAATAATCACAAATGTCAATTTACATGTTCATTTCATTTGAATCAATCTCTTTCTAATCATAGTGTTGGGGAACACTTTCTAAGGACTTAGGAGATACATGAAATATGTTTAGGATTGCAATTAAATGGCATCCTATTCCCAACACATCCTACTTAGGATAGTTCTCAAATGACATCCTAGTGCCTTGAGGTAAAGGAATAGTTATTAGTTTAAAGTGTAATTCCCGAAGCTTACACCCAAGACATTAATGGTAAAAAATTAAGACATTTTTTTGTGATACAAGTAACATGTAACATTTCACAATGCACTCTCATTCACAAGGTGTTATAGAACCAAGGAATAACACACTTGACATGGGCACTAATGCACAACACAAGGTGAAACAAGTAGAAGACTTAATAACACCATGTGATAAAACATTATTATTAGCTTAAATATTGATATATGGAGGAGAGTTAGTTTCTCAAGCTAAATTATAAATCTTAACAACTTGCATACCAAAGAACTCCCATAACATCTTAAAAAATAGAACAAATAGGACAATCCTATACTAGATCAAGGTTTGAGGAGCATGTTACATTTTGCAACACCTTGAACTTTAAAATTTGATTTATAGAATGAACTCTAAATGCGTCTATAAATCCAGTCCCTAGCACATTGGCCATTTAGGCTTTGATCCCCAAATAAAAAACTATAAGAATTGGTCTTTGCACTAAGCACTAAACTCTAGGAACTACACCTCAAACTTTAAATTTTGATAGATAATTGGTATTTTAGACCTTAGACTCAATTTTACACTTAGAAAATCCATCAAATCTTCATTTCAACATCAATCCTAGTTGTTTTAATACTTTAGCCTTGAAGGTTGATCGCATTATGTATTTTATACTTTGAGGTCTAATTTATATTTTTCAACAATAAGAAGTATCAAGGACAAGTATAAGTTCATCATACACACATTATTCTTTAAACGCTAAAAATAAATATGCATCTCAGACTTCAAATTTTGAGTCATAAAACACTATGCAAAAAATCACACCTAGGTTGATCTCTAACCACTAAACAATTCATATTTCAAATTTAGAATGGCACTTTGCATCATGCAAAATGTATGTACAAATATATACCCTAAGAATACAATTTAAAATTTAGAGTCCAATTTTCATGATACATTCTTTAAAATTCAAGTGTAAGTTTGAACTCTGACCCTCTTGCAATTCAAACTATGGACTCTAATTTATATTGACAACCTGCAAAAAATTATCAAGCATAAAAATAGCAGGCTCTATTTCATGATTAGTGAGGTATAACTTCCTCTATTTTCATGCTAAGAAAAAATTAATTAGACTAAATTACTGAGCACCTATGGGATCTATGTTGACTAAACAATAATCCCCAAAATGAACATGGTTCCCTAGACATAAGGTAAACATAACTCATGTATTTTATCATAAACCTAACGATGCACAAAATGATATCACTTTTGTTGGATAGTCCAAACCCCCCTCCCTTTTGGAGTGGTCTATGGCATCATTTTCTTTTCCTGAAGATCAATGTCTTCTTCTAGATTATGGTTCAGAATAAATTTTTGACCATGGATAATTTACGTAGGAGAGGGTTTGCTTTCTCCAATAGATGTGCCATGTGTGAACATTGTTTTGAAGATGTCTTCCACATCTTTCTTGGTTACAATTTCTTGAGAACTATTTGGGGAAGGTTCCTTTCCATTTGGAACCTTGGTTGGTTGTTTTCTAACTCTTTTAAGGATTTCTTGGACCAATAGATTTTCCCTTCAGCTAATCCTTCTCTTTAGTTGTTATGGTCCCTTTCGGCTCCTCATATTGCTTGGGGACTTTGGAAAGAGAGGAATAACTAGGTGTTTAGAGATATGAAACTTAAGGAGGAGGATGCTTTTTGTAAAATCCAAAGAGTAATAAAAGAAAACCTTTTGGCCAAGATACATGATATGAAGGTGAAAGATCAAAAAAATACAATCTATAAGTATGATTTCTAGGTTGCAAATGATTGGAATCTCAATATTGATTTATCAATTCCTGTCAAAACTTTGAAAAAGCCTAGATATAACATTGTCTGAAGAAGATTTCCAAAAGGGTGGATTAAAATTAATTTTGATGGGGCATCTAAGGGGAATCTTGGGCAAGCTGTTTGTGGGGGGTGTTAAGAGATGAGAAGGGTATTCTTATTTAAGTGATGGAACTCCCTTTGGGAACCCAAACAAATCACCTAGCTGAAGTTGAGGTTGATTTCAATGACATTAAATTAGCCTTTGACAAAGGATATAAGAAAGTTTGGATTGAAGGGGACTCACTCAATATCATTAGGTGTTTTCTCAAACTTCATCCACCAAGCTATTCAATTGATTCATTAATACATGACTCTCTAGGTATGATTAATACCTTTGATGATGTTAAAATATCTCATGTCTTCCATGAAGGCAATATGTTGGATGATTTATTCACCAACAAAGGGGTTAGAATCGAGTCCATTAAATCATGGGACGAGTACTTGTTAGTACCCTTCAAAGCCTTTTCCATATTGAATAATGATGCTAAGCACAAAAACTAAGGAGGGATGGGATGTGGTGTTAATGACTATCATATTCCTCACACATTTTACGGGTAAAAATGGATCTTTACCCTTTGTTTCTATCTAGAGATTAGGAAGTTTTTGAATATTATATTTTAGGAACAACTCTGTGTTGAACACACAACACTGAAAGGGGGGGTGAATCAGTACTTAAAAAAATTCTTTCATTCAACAACAGTTAATCAATTAAAGTATGATAAGTAGAACACAAATGCACACATCCATAACACTAGATTTATGTGGAAAACCCCACAAGGGAAAAACCACGGTGAGAAAGCCACTTGGATCTACTATCCAAATCCAGCCTCACAAATATAACAACATTTACAATAGGTATTTATGGTCTTTAACCAAAGGAAGTGCGCTACTTCCTGCTCAATATAACTTTCACAACAGAGGTTCACTACCTCAACTTACAACTAGATTATTTCAATACATCAGTTACCTCCAACTCATTGCCTTTGGTACATACAACTACTTCAATAAGCTATGTTGCTTACAACTCACTACCTTTAGCAAACTCTCTCATTTATCAACTCATAATCTTCTTCGCAATCTTCACATTCATTGTTGATCTATCAAAACTGATATTTGACACATTTCATGATCAAAAGATATTCTACAAAGATCTATTCCCACATTGTCTTCTCAAAAAATTCACAACACACTCGCAAACTTTCTCAAAAACTTTGGTCTTCTATTTATATCATCTGCATCCTTCAAAAAGGTTCTCCAAGTCAACTATAAACATGAAATACAAGATATACAATATTTACAATGAAGTTAGCTTCAAACACATTTGTAATAGAAAGAAAACTTATGTGGTTCATGCTAAGAGATATCTAGGACCTATCCTTCATGAATCATATCTTCAAAACCGATGCACACATCTAAACACTTGGTGCAATCAACCCAACATGACAAGTCAGCCTGACAAACAAGCAAACTATCAAAACATCAACTCTAGACCAAGGCGGTATTGGAGAGATCGGGAAACACTATGTGGACTATCCCAAAAAATTAGTATATAATGTAACAACACTTTTGTACACTCCTATTGACGTTCTAGATTAATTCATGTTGGCACAAACACTTCATACTCAAGAATAATGATTTTGGACACTACAGTTTGAGAAATGATCACATATCATGTTTTGAAGCAACCAGAGAGTCAAATTAGATTCTATCATGCATTGCATAGCCTCTGTACCAATTCTTGATCCAATATATGCTAACTTAGATTGATTAGACACCAACAAACCAACCTACTAGGTTGTAAGACATAGACAACACACTGTCATCTACAAAACCAATAGTGATGAACCAAATCATCTGAAAGTTGGACTAAGTAGACATATCATCCTTGTAAACTTAACTTCAAAACCACAAGGCAAAACAATTTTATGTGGTGAAGTGTGGAGACATACAATTCACTACTTATCATACATTCACTAGAACTTAACAGTTTCATACTCTGACAACTCCAAAACACTTTGCAGTAGAATTTATGCATGGATACATGGAATATGCATACCCTTCAACTATACAGAACTACTCTTCAAAATGCAGGAACAAAACTTCATTTGCTGAGGAATGCAGAGCAATTGATAGAGGTCTTGTGTAGCTAATCCTATGCCTTAGACAAATTTGAACTTTATCAACCAAGGCATTTGACATCTGACCATGAAATTCAAATAATGGTGTACCAATGATAGCATTTTTATAGTCAATCATGAACTTCGACAATCTTACATCTCTTTGACATCCAACCATGAATTGTCCTTCAATATGAATTCATAAGGTATCAACAAAGGTTGGCATCAATGACGACACCAACAAAGTTTGACATAAATGACAACACACTATCCACACATTTTCCATTGATGAAAACACCTACCAGCTCTTCTATTATCTCTCCCCTTTGGCATCAAGGGAAGAAGGAAAGTTGACTCCAAAAATATTTTGAACTCCCCCTATCTATACACACTTTTTACAGTTCACTCCCTTTTACTCCAAAAAATTCTTCTATATACATAGAATGTTGAATCACTCATTTGCTTTGCATATTTACATATCAAAAAGTTACCAAAACATGTCACAAAATACATACTTAACTCTGACTGAAAGGAAGAATATTCTTGTAGATGGACTTCAACTGAGTCAAGGAGTTGTCCCATTACTTCTTTGTAGAAGAAGTGATCTATATTTGACTCACCAGATGAGTATGTATGTCTTTTTCTTCTTCTAAGGAGGATGGAATATGGTTCTTTTGCTCAACTCCTTTTTTTCCTGCCAGGAGACCAATTAAAGATGCTAGCTTTAGATTTAAAACCTCGCACAACTATTTCACTTGACTTTTTATCCGCTCCCTTTGATCTTGCACTTGTTGTAACTAGGAATGTAGCTTTTCAACTTGTGCCCTAATGGCACCATCACTATCCTACACCAGATCATAAGTAGTAGCCACATTTGTGATCTGCACTGCCATAGGATTGATATGATTCTTAAGAGTTTTAGTGGTGGTAGGCCATTATAGACAAAAAATGTATAATACCTTAACATCCTCTATGCATTTTTGAATTTCTTATATACATGTTTTTCAGCTTCTCATGTGCCTTTACACATTTCCTAGAGGCTTTTGATGGATAGTTTTTTTGAATATTCACTTCAGCTTGCTTCTCCAAATAAGTAGAATGTTCCTTGAAGGAATCCATCAGTTGTTTGATCTGTTGAGTGAGAGGAAAAGAGGAATCCCTTTTTGCATTAGGAATTTCAGCTTCTAGGATTTTGACAACCTCTTGTAATGTCTCTAAACTGTCAACCTGTTGCTGCAAGATCTCTTCCCTTATAGAGGAATGAAAGATATCACCAAGTTTCAATTTTTGCAACAATGAGATGTTTGACATATTAAATTTCCCACCAAACATAGGAAACTACAATAATTGTGAAGCAATTATAAGGTGAATCTACTTCTATTGTGCAAGAAATTCTTTGACTGACTCAATGGGGGATGTTGAGGAGGATGCTTTTGGAGTCTCTTGTGCATGTGCTTTGGAAGTGGATGTGCTTTCCTTCATTTTTTGATCTTGTTGATCAGTGCTCTTTGGATGAGGGCTATCATGTATAGCATGCCCAGGGAGAAGCATACTCTTCATCATGCATTACTTGCTCATCTCTCTACTCTTCTGCTTCGTGCTGAATAGTATCATGTTGTGGGGACATATGTGGTTGCTCTACATCTTCAAAATTTCTAATTTTATCAATGATTTTATTTGTCACTTCTTTAGTCTCCTTCTGAATTTTGTTTGTCTTCCTTCTCCATACTCATGAGGATGTCTACTCTCTACTTTGACCTCAATTCCTAAGCTTGTTTCTGAAGTATTTTATATTTTTAATCTTGAGACATGGAGGGACCATATTTTCCAGTTGCTTCATTTCTCAGCTCAACATCTACTTCAATTGCTCTTTCTCATTTCTCCCTCAAGACTTGAGCTAGATTCTCTAGAGAAATTTCAAGGATCTTACAAATAGCCACATTATACTTGATCATATACATAACTATTTCCCTTTCAATAGTCTTTTGGTCCTCAAGAGGGACATACTGATGTAATGCATTTGTCTCTTCTAACATGCCATGACTTACAACCCCATTAAGGATTTCATCCAACTAGAGAGGCTCATGTGGAGGAGCCATCAAAGGAATTTTCTTGTTTTTCTTCTCCTTGCCTTTCCCTTTAGCTTTGGAAGTACCTTCCTCACCCTTGTCTTCTTCCTCCTCCATTTCTTCTATCTCATCCTTCTTTCTCTTGGCTTACTACTTAACCCTATGATGCTTCTTCTCAACAACTCTAGTTTCAGATGCAACTCTTTTCATAAAAATAGCTTGTGTGGATTTAGTGGGCTAAGGAGGAGCAACAGTAGTAAAGGTTGATTTGCTAGATCTTCTAGGAACATTATTTGAAATAGATTCCTCATGATCTAAGAGAATTTTCTTCAAAGCTTGGGTAGAGGTTTGTGGTTTCATCTCAGAGTTCCACATAATTACCATTTTCTCAAACATCTTATCAACCCTCTTTTAACCGGTCTCTTTTGTCTTCTTCTGAATTATCTTATCCATAATTTATCTAGAGGTGCCAAACCTTTCTTGCATGATCCTTAGGATTTTTCATCAAATTTTCCACATATGCTTTTAGTTCATCAGGAGAAACCTCATAAGGAAATTTAGGAATCCAAGATGTCCTAGGTTTCACTACTTCAATATAACAGTAATCTTTATCATCCATAAAATGTATTAACCCATTCAAAATTATTACTTAAATAATTTTATTGTAAATGACACATAAATATACTCCAAATTAAAAATACATAACTAGTGGCTAAAGTCAATCATAGCTCGAAAATGTCATCATTCCCCAAATACTCATAGAACTAGAAGAATGACACATAGAGAGAAAAAACAAAGAAAAAGCTTTTGGGTGAACATGGAAGAGACCTAAATGTCTTGATGCCTTACATCATCCCCAAAAGAAAAAGACAAGACAAGAGAAAAGATAAATGTTTGTGACATATAGAAGAATGTAGATACAAATAGAGGAATAAACATAAAGACATGCCAACAAAATGATATAGGGGATCACATTATGCACATGTAATCACACAAAAAAGAACATAGAAAAAAGACAAATAAAAGACTAGTATGGCACATGCAAGTCAACGTATAGTAGGTTGTTCACATCCCAATCTTGTTCATCATATGCAAAAGGCAGATAAATAGCCAAAGGGACAACGACAAGTGTTGTACTAGGAACATCACTAGGTTCAACACGTGGTGAGTCACTCTTTTTAGGAGGATCATCATGGTTGCTATCATTTAAGCTCATGGAAGAGGAAAATAATAAATTCAACTAATTATGCATTTCTTCATCAATTTTAGCATTCTTGTCATCATCATCCCAGTTAATCACAATAGGAGGTTTAATGATAATATCCATGGAAGGTGTTTGTTCTTGTTGTTGTTGAGATTTAGGATTTTATTGTTGTGACGAAGGTGGAGAATCATCATGTATTGCTTGAGTTGTTTGATTTTGAGGTGTTGATTCATCTTTTGCTTGTAATTGATGAACAATAGCACAACGTCTACACCTACACTCTCTAGCATTTTAGTTTCTTTTTATACAATTTTCAAGTTGCGATTGTGTAGGAGTGGGTTTATCAACATAGGTTTCTTTTCTTTCCACAAGGGAGGAACAAAAGGAACCATGGGAGGTTGTTCAACCACTTTCTCTTTAACTTTATAAACTTGCTTGATTTTTGGAGGCACAACAAGACTTATTTGGTTATCTCTTGGTCTCTTATAAGAAATGGGTGAAGGAATTTCTATGGTTTGGTCTTGGTTACTTGGAAGAGCTTTTGGTTCAATCATGGTCTCATTAATGATGGGTGGTGTCTCAATCATGGATTGAGGCATATTGCTAAGGGATAACTTTGCTATGCGCTTTTCCTTAAACTTTTGATAAGATTTGAAAAAGAAGTCTTCACGAGGTCTACTAAATTCTATAGGTTCGAACCAAAAGAAATATAATAAGAAATTCCCATGGGAAGAAATTGGATTAAAGTTGCTATGATACACAAAATATTTGATCTTCAAGAATTTGTGAATGATTGACAGGATGACTTTCATGGAGTGAAGCCATGGGTAGCCTAAATTCACATGAAATTGATCTGACGTCGGGTTAATGGAGAATGAGAGATTCAATTTTTTCAGTCCAACTTTTAAAGGAAGAGTTATTGAACCTATCGTAGGGCAACCAAAACCATTATGTGTTTTGATCCATGATTTTGGTTGTTCATAAGTATCTTGATAAAGTTCATGCACAAAAAAGAATTCTTTAGTGATCACATTCTCTACACAAATGGGATCAATTTGTATCCCATTAGTAGGCTTGTCATTGATTCTTTTGACAATGTAAAGAGGACCATCAAGTGCATGTTTAATTATGTCATTTGATGAGAAAGTAGTGTTAAGGGACATATTGGTTTGGCACTTACGAGGTTGAACTTCAATGAAGTTGAATGTAGTGTTTATAGAATCATTCTCATACTTTTCCATGTAATGATTAATAATGTAAGTGATGCTACATAAAATTTATATTCCTTGTTTGTTATTAAGCATCTTCCTCATGTTATCTATGATAGGAATCACGATACCAACAACGTATTTAGAACTCACAAAGTTTTGCAATTTCTCTAATTCTTCATCCATTTGTCTTAGTTCTTCTCGAGGGACACCAGCAACCATTGATTCAACATTAGTAACATTGGTTGTTGGTAAAGAGGTCATAGGAAATGAGGTGTCAAGGGTATGATCCATGATGGGTTGACTAGTGACAACACTATGAGTGAAAGAGGTAGAGAAATCAAGATCCACGACAGATGTACTAGCGCAGGATGGCATGAGTCTAGAGCTACATCTCACTAGAGTATTGGCAATAGGGAACCAGGTTGTGAATCTCATACAAGTTTCACCAAACCTAGGGTGCACCCAAAATGGAGAATAGGCAAGGAACAATCAACAATAGGAAGTGCAATGCAAATATGTAAAAAGAGAGCAATTTCTAGATTTTAAACAAGATAATTTTCTAATTATACTATGCAAAAACCTAAAAATGATGTCTTGTAATTCCAAGTTTGATTTTGAAGCAATGCACTCAATTTGGCCAATTAAACCTAATGCACAAGATGATTATAGAAAACAAAAATTATGGAAACTAAAACAAAAAGTTGAATGCAGAAACACGAAATGCAGATAGAGAGTTTTTAGTGCCCAAAAATTCAGAAACATGCCTGATTAAAGACTCATCCGCCCATGGGTGAATGGGTCTTTTGTTAGGGTTTTGAAAAATTAAATTACAATTTTTCGAGCTGATGTTTATGTTTCCATATTTTGGTTGTAAACAAGTAGTTACAGTTTCATATTTTTGGCAAATTAGATCTAAATGCAAACTATGTGAAATGATGCGAAATGGCAAGCACAAAGACCTAATTTGAGATGCAATTTTGCTTCAATTTTTTTATTTAAGTGGCTAATTATGCAATGTTATGTAAGCACTATGCAAAATTAATGAAATTTTCAAATTTTAAAGAATCCAAAATGCAAACCTAAAAAACCTAAATGACATGCAAACTAATGCAAGTTAATAACCCTAAATGAGATGCAAATCAATGCAATGCAATGCAAAGTGATGTAAATACTAGATCTAGGGTTTGAATGGAATCTAAATTCAAAAAGTTTATAGTGCAATAATGTCAGGTTCACCAAAATGAAATATTGGAAAATATGTGTTCATCAAAATGAAACAAAAAAAATAAGGAATAAGGATCACCCAAAAATGGAAAATAGAAAATAAGGTGTGGGGTGTGTGATATAGATGGATGGAACTATTTTCCTTTATTTCATTAGGAAATGAGATCCACACAAAGAATTGACTTACAACCCTTAGGTGAGTCAACCCAATGAGGGATCTACTAATTTCCTTATGATTGAGGACATGGGTATTAACCTGAATAGCACTTTTGGGAGAAAAACTAAAAATAGTAAATCAACTCAATTATGATCATCCAAACTTGAAACATCAATTTAAAGCATAATATAGACAAAAATAACAAAGTTCTAGCAGATTTGGAAATGGAAAAGTGATATGTACCTATCACCAAAATGTAGATTCGTGAGGCTAATTGGGACTCATTTTCCTATAAGCGAATGGGTCTTTGTGCAGGGGTTTCAACCAAATTTAGAAATCCTCTTATGCTAATCTGTAGCTTCCATTTGATCTAGGTTTCAATGTCAAAAAGTTAGAAATAAAGTCTATAGGTGCGATTCTATGAATTGATGACAAATATGACAACTTTTTGCAACTTTGACAACTTTTCCAATTTTGCTCTTCAAGAGATCTTCAATCCTTCTTCAACCCAAGATTTGCAACACAAACATAAGAGGGATTTTTTTTTTTTTTGGTGAATGAGGGTTTGCCTTGGTCAAACCTCATTTTGGTGATTAAACCTTGAATTGAAATAATGAAACATGAAAGGAATGATGAATGAACAATGCTATGTTGCAACTTGCCAAACCCTTGAATAAACCTTTAGAAGACTAAAATATTGATTTTGATCTTGCATGAAATGGATTCAATGGATGTGGATCTTGATACTTGAATCTTGATTTGAATGTTGACTTGGATCTTGAAACCTACATCACAATGTTAGCTCTAAAGATATGAATGATTGCAAAAGACTTTGACATGATGCTTGAGATCTTGATTGTTGCAATAAATCATTAATAAATCTACTCTTGAATGGCTTTGAACATAATCTTTGCTCTTGTGAGCTTGAATTGATGCTCTCATGAATTTTCTCTAGGATTTGAATTGATAAAATAATCTTGTATTTATAGGTATGTATCTTTAATTTCCTGAAAATTAAACATTACAAGCCGGCATTGAAATTTGAATTTGGGGACATTAAAATACCACCAAAAACATAATTTAAATTTGGTTTCAAAGGCCTAGGGAGGATCCATTTGCCCATGGTCCTAGGTCCCTATTCTTGGAACACACATTGGTTAAGGTAATTTATTATGTGCTGGCATTAATTGTTGTTGAGTTTCCCCTTTAGAAAATGTAATTTTTTAGGCTTGTAGATGTAAAATAGGGCTTATTAAGGCATAATTAAGTCCAATTTAATTGAGGGACCCAAACAAAGTGTGAAAATGTAAAGGATTACATTTTTATATACTACACAGAGATTTGGTATGTTTGGTTGCAAGTTTTCCCCCACTCCTTTTCAGTCAGGTGTTGTATTTTCTACCAATTGCACTACTCCTATAGTTGAGCCTACCTTGTATAGGAAATTGGTTGGTAGTCTTTTGCACTT
Organism: Sequoia sempervirens; assembly: GCA_007258455.2. Classification (NCBI taxonomy): domain Eukaryota; kingdom Viridiplantae; phylum Streptophyta; class Pinopsida; order Cupressales; family Cupressaceae; genus Sequoia; species Sequoia sempervirens. Next base: position 47,662 of record VDFB02375311.1, read on the forward strand.
GAACATAGTCATCCTGATATTTCCTTTCTGGTTGGCCTTGTCTCTCACTTCTCACAGGAGCCTCATGAGAGTCATTGGAAGGCTGCCAAATGTATCTTGAGATAGATTCAGGGCACTACTCATTTTGGAATTTATTATACATCATGAGCTTCTCATATTATGGGCTTCACAAACTCAGATTGGGCTGGTGATGTCAATGATAAAAATTCTACTTGTGGCTTTGTCTTTTGCCTTGGTTCTATTCAGATTACATGGTCATACAAGCAACAAACTGCTATTATATTATCATCAACAGAGGCTAAGTATTGAGGTGCATTTTTTGCTAGTTAGGAGGTTTTGTGGCTTCATCAGTTGATGATTGAGTTTGGATTTCCTTCCACTTAGCCCACTATCTTTATTGTGACAACTAGGGTGCCATCCATATTTCTCACAACCTAGTGGAGCATCAACGTACTAAGCATATTGAGATCCACATGCACTTCATCAAGCAACTCATCCAGGATGGTGTTCTCAACTTGGAGTATTTGTGTACGAAGCAACAGGTTGTTGACATCTTCACTAAAGCTTTGGCATCACCTCATTATCTTTAGTTGTGATCAATAATTGGGGTGAAAGAAGTTATCCTTGGGGGTCTTGATGAGTCCTCCTTCCTTCTTAAGTTCTCTTTGTATCTTTTTCTCTCTTTTGGAGAGGATTTTTGTCTCATAGGGTTTTTCTCCTTTTCTTTGCTTATGAGATTTTGTTTTGTTTTGGGTACCTCATCAGGTCTTGTTGTCGGGACCCATCTTTTGTATTATGCATTGGTTTTTTCCTCCCTAAGTTGAACTTAAGGGGGGTGTTGGCGTGAATAAAGTCTTGTACCTAGTTAATTCTTTACTAGGAACTTAGGGGACTTATTCACATGTTAAGTTTACTTAGGATATAAGCTTTTTTCTAGAAGTATTAGTTGTCTTATCTAGATTTTACATTATCCTAGGTAGTTATAGTTAGTTGTCTCATGTGATAGGATTAAGACACTTATCATGATATTTTCTAATCCTATCTCTCACCTTGCCTTTATAAGCAAGGCATCTATTGCATATTTTACATCTTGATCATATTGTATCATATTGTAATTCTTGTTTGGTGGAATAACATCTTTCATTGTTGCTTGTCTCTATTTCTCGTGGAGGTTATTTGGTGTTACAGATTGAAGATATTGGTTGCTCACTTCAACATGTCTAAACTCAACTTAGTACCAACCAGAAATGGAATATTTATTGGTTTACAGTCATGCATACTAAACCTCTACAAAATGGTATCAACATACGTACTCTAACTTAACCAAAGCTTTTAGTGAACTTGATCCCTACTGATCTCCATCCCAAGGATATATTTTGCAGCCCCTAAATCCTTCATATCAAACATGCCAGAAAGCTGAGTCTTAAGCTCCCTAATCATCACCTTGTTGTTACCCATAAACAACAAGTCATCAACATACAAGACAATTATTAGTATTTGATCATCAATAACCTTAATGTAAACACAATGATCCTCCTCACTCCTAAAAAATCCCAACTTCAATGAAAAAGCATCAAAATTTTGGTACCACATCTTGGGTGACTATTTCAAACCAATAAAGATCTCTTTAACTTGTGAACAAAGTGTTCTTTTCCTTTCACAACAAAGTCGTTAGGTTGTCGTAGATAAATTTCTTCCTCAAGATCCCCATGCAAGAAAGCAATTTTAACATCCATTTTCTCTATTTCAAAATCATAAGAAACAACAATAGATAATAAGAATTTGATAGAAGTTAACTTAGCAACAAGAGAGAAAATTTCACCAAAATCAATTCCCTCTCTCTAGGAGTAGCCCTTGGCTACCAGTCTAGCCTTGTACTACTCTAACCGACCATCTGCTCCAAATTTCTTTTCAAATACCCACTTGCAATCAATGGGCTTCCTTCCTTTGGGAAAACTAACAAGATCATAGGTGTCACAACTATCCAAAGCCATCATCACCTCTTGCATGGCCTACATGCAAGACTCACTTTCCTCTAAAGAGAGATTCTCCTTAAAAGATCTAGGTTCATTGTCAGTTTTCAACAAAGCAAATACACAATGGTAATATGATGGGTTATACCTATCAATTGGATTATGTTGCCTTGTGGACCTTCTCAAGGTAGGAGTAATGGGCTCTACCTATTCTTGCTCTACTGTGTGCTCATCCTACACATCATTTGAATTCTTTGAACCCTCTTCTTCTTCTCTATCCTTAGATCCATCTGATTCTTCTTCCACATTTGCATCTTCTTTCTTTTCTATCTTTGTCTCAAAGTGCATTATTTTTGTCTTATCTTTCTCCTTTGGCTGTTCTTCACTTGAGTAAGCTCTAAACTCCTTGAAAAGCACATCTCTAGAGAAAACCATTTTATGGGTTAGTCGATTCCAAAGCTTATAACCTTTTACATTCTCACCATAACCAACAAAGATGCATTTTTATGCTTTTGGATCTAATTTAGATCGCTTGTTTCGAGGCACATGAACATAAGCCTCACAACCAAAGACCCTTAAATGTGAAAGAGGAGGCTTTCTACCTATCCACACTTCATAAGGAGTTTTATCAACAAGAGCTAAACAAGGATATCTATTAATGAAATAACATGTAGCCTAAAAGCATCTATCAAGCTTAGCACCACTCAACATGCTCCTAACTCTTTCCATCAAGGTTTCGTTCATTTTTTTTGCTACCCCATTTTGTTGAGGTGTATAAGGAGTATTATTTTTCCGAACAATACTTGCATGCTTACAAAACTCATCAAATTCCCTAGAATAATATTCACCCCCTTTGTTAGATCTCAACACCCTTATCTTATAATCTATTTTATTCTCAACTAAGGCTTTAAATTCCTTAAACTTAGTGAAAATTGAACATATTTTGCATGCATAAAATAAATCCAGGTGTATCTTGAGACATCATCAATGAAAGTAACATAATAATGAGATTTTCCAAAAGAGTCAACATCCATTGGCCCAAACATATCCATTAGAATGATCTATAATAATCTCTTAGCTTCATTAGTTCCATTAGGAAATGATGCTTTATTTTGTTTACCAAACACACAATGCTCACAAAAATCATTTTTCTAATAGAATAATAAAAAATGTTGTCAATGAACTTTTTATTCAAAATGGTCTTAAGACCCTTTTCACTTATTTGACCCAATTTATGGTGCCACTGTTGTGAAAATGTGTCTCAACCTTGTAATTGCGTAATGTACTATTGATAGGTAAGCATGGAGGGGCGCAGGGGAGTATCCTCCTGCGAGGGGTCTAAGGGTTGCATACCCTAGTAGGGGCTCAAGGGTAGCACCCCCAAAAGCTAAATTTTATGTATATTTTATTATTGTAAATTTGGACCATTCATCATTAGGCCTTAGATGTAACAGTCGATATTTTGTTGGTTTGACTTGCCCTAGAAGACAACCCTATTTTATGAGGGTGTTATATTACGACTGTGTATTGTGATTTATTTTAAGAGTTTGATAATGGTCATGTTGCCTCTAGATCTTCGATTGGTGATACTCTCGTGAGAAGCTTTCTTTGTAAGTATATTGTAATCTTTGTGATTTCTGAATAATATATTGGGGGACTTTTGGCTCATGTGGGATTTTTCTTCTGAAAGGGTTTTCCCCACATAAGTCACTGTATTGCGGTATGCATGATATTTATGTTTATTTCTATTTAAGTTTTTGTAACTGTTGAAAATATCTATAAAGTTTTGCATTATCCTCCTCTCAAGATTAGTGCAGGAAGTTGTTCCACTACCTTAGCTTCCTTACAACCACAACATACATGCATTTTCAATGCCATTTACATTGACATAGTTGCAAAAAGTGGAGGCATTAAGCCTAAACAAAGTCCCAATCTGAGATCCTTTAGCAATCACCAAACTCCCTCTTACCAACTTGCAATTAGACTTGTTAAATGTCACATGCATTCCATAATCATTCAACTTGGATATTGAAAGCAATTTTTGGCAAGTCCTAGAATATGTAAAACATCATCAAGGGTTTTAACCCTTCCATCACTAAAACACGACTTTACCTTTCCCTTACCAACAATATTCTTCTTGTTGTTATCACCAAGGAAAAATTCTCCCCCATCATAAGCTAAATATGAAGTAAACCACTCCTTGTGAGGAGTCATATGGTAGGAGCAACTTGAATCAATAAGCCAAGCATCATTACTAATAGTGTTAGCTGAAATAAACAAAGCATTAGAATCACCATTTTCTGAGGACTTTTCTGTGGAGGTATCCAAACTCTTTTTCTTGTTTCTACATTCCTTCTTCGCATGCCTCTCTAAATAACAATTCCAAAACTTTACTCTACTCTTCTCGGGGGTTTCAAAACATCCTTTAGACTTGTCTCTCTTTTTGTCCCCTTTAGGCCCACCTTTTTCTTTGGACCTTCCTCACACATGCAAGGCATCTTGGGAGCTTGCATTCATGGATTTTCTTCTCATTTATTCTAAAAGAAGTGTAGAAATGAGATTATCCATCTTTGGCTCTACAACACCACCACTTATGACAACAATTAGATTTTCCCAAGATTTGGGTAAAGAACAAAGCAACAAAATGCATTCATCATCGTCTTCTATCTTAATATCTATAGATGCAAGATGACTTATAACCGTATTAAAAGCATTAAAATGTTCTACAATAGAATCACCATTCTTCATTTTCAAAGAATATAAATATCTTTTGAGATATAATTTATCAGTTAGACTTTTAGTTTGGTAAATATCACCTATCCTCTTCCACAACTTGTATGTGGTAGATTCTTCTGAAACATTCAAGAGGACAAAATCTCTAAGACACAATTGAAAGGTTCCTCATGCCTTCTTGTCTATTTTTTTCCAATATTCATTAGATACACTAGATGGTTTCTTTTCATTTGAAACTGCCAACCACTGATCTCTCTCTTCAAAGAGATCCTCCATCTTCAACTTCCACATCTCATAACTAGTGCCATTGAATTTCTCAATATCTAGATGGGAGGTAGAAGCCATGGTTTTCAATCTTCTTCACAAATCTACAAAATCCACAAAGCAAAAGCTCTCATTGCAGCCAAAAAACCTTCAACACTTAAGATAAAGGTGTCCCTCTCTCAACATAACTGTTGGCTCTAATACCAAATGTTGGAAATCAAGGTGAAAATTGAAACAATATGAACTTAAATAAGTGGTTGCAAATCTAAAATTATGTGTATTCAAGATTACCAATAATGTTTATGTGCTTAACAATTCCAAAAATGAAAGAAAAACAATAATACCACAAGTTGAGAACCACAGGTGACAAGATATACATGGAGAAACCCTTGCAAGAAAAAAACTCCACACCCAAAGAGATGCAATGTTTGTATTAATCTTCAATGAAGTACATCAATACAAAAAATATCTCTAAATTTTTGTAGCACTTCATTACTTTGATAACCTGCAAACCAACTATGAAACCGCCATCTCAATGCTCCAATATATAGAAGTTTGTGAGAGGGAATACCACTTGTGGTATCCTAAAACAACAAGTAAAACCACCTAGAAAAATCCACACCCCCCTTAGTGGACAACCCAAAAACATGGTGAAAAATATTAAATGCTCACATGGTCTTCACATGGGTGTCTAACCCACAACCAATCAAAATTGGTCAACATCAAGTGCTTCATTACTCTCTGATGGCTCAAACCCAGAATATGCAAGCTTGGGTACCCAACCCAGGATAACATGCAAATAACAAGCAAGAACATGAATTTCTAGGTGGTCCCCATCCAGAAAGTGGATGCCCAAAAGGAATATGCTCTTGGGATGTTATGTAATTGTCACCAGAGTGGGTCCACCTCTACGAATGCAATTACAATTTATCATTAAGAAAATAAATAATAAATATTTTTCCTCTCATGTCCTCAAGGACACTTTCCAAAGCATGCAGAGACACATAAAATCAACTTCGGACAACAATTATAATGTCACCTATCCTAACAAGGGTTCCGCATGGTTCAAGGTTGGTGCTATATCATAGTTGGAGCTAACTATATTGATGGATATGCATGGAGAGTATGCATAATTCTTTTATTGTTGTAGCAAGGTAGTTCCTTTATGGTATTATTTTTTGATAGAATTAGGTCCTTGTCACTCATTACCTCTGTTTATTTTGGAGGCATAACAAAACTTGTAACTCATGATTAAGCAATAAGTTTTGGAATGGTGGTTCCATTGCATTCTTTTAGTTATCATTTTACACTCAAGTAAATATTACATGTGAAATTGAATCTTATGTTATACTCTTCCATATATGCTTGTGGATGTACTTTGCTTATCATTCTTTAATAATGGTGATATCAAGTTGTACATCATAATTTTTATGATAAAAGACATGAGTCATGTTTTACCTTATGTCTAGGGGACAATGTTCATTTTAGGGGTTCTTGTTAGTCAACATAGATCCCATAGGCACTTAAACATTTGGTCTAATTATTTTTTTCTTAGCATGAAAATAGAGAAGTTATGCCTCACTAATAATGAAAATAGAGCTTACTATTTTTATACTTGATATTTTTTTCCAGGTTGTTAGTATAGATTGGAGTCCATAGTTTGAATTGTAAGAGGATTGGAGTTCAAACTTACACTTGAATTTTGAAGAATATATCATGAGAATTGAACTCTAAATTTTAAATTACATTCTTCTTAGGATTTAGAGTTGTCCATGCATTTTGCATGGTGCAAAGTGTCATTTTGAATTTTAAATATGAATTGCTTATTGGTTAGAGCTGAACCTAGGCATGAGTTTTTGCATAGTGTTTGATGATTGTCAAAATTTGAAGTTTGAGATGCATATTTATTTTTAGCCTCTAAAATATAATGTGAGTGTAGGATGAACTTAGACTTGTCCTTGATAATTCTTATTATTGACAAATATAAATTACACCACAAAGTATAAAATGAATAATGTGATTGATCTTTGAGGTGTAAAGTGTTAAAACAACTAAGCTCAAGGTTGAAAAGAAGATTTGATGGATTGGCTAAGTGTAAGATTGAGTCTGAGGTCTAAAATGCCAATTATCTACCAAACTTTAAAGTTTGACATGTAGTTTAGTGCTTGATGCAACAACCTATTTTTGTAGTTTTTTATTTGGTTATCAAAGAATAAATAGTCAATGTGCTAGGGATTGGTTTTACAAATGCATTCTACTGTTCATTCTATAAATCAAAATTTAAACCTCAAGGTGTTACAAAATGTAACATGCTCCTTGAACCTCAATCTAGTATAGGATTGTCCTATTTGTTCCATTTTTTGAGATGTTAAGGGAGTGGTTTGGTAGGAAAGTTGTTAAGTATTATAATTTAGCTTGATAAACTAACTCTCCCCCATATCTCTATGTTTGAGTTGACCATAATGTTTTATCCCATGGTGTTTTTAAGTCTTCTACTTGTTTCACCTTGTGTTGCACATTAGTGCCCATTTCAAGTGTGTTATGCCTTGGTTCTATAAAACCTCGTGAACAAGAGAGTGTATTGTGAAATCTACATGTTACTTGTATCACAAAAAAATATAAATCCTAATTTTTTACCATTAATGTCTTGGGTGTAAGCATGAGGCACTACACTTTAAAATAATAACTATTCCTTTACCCCTAGGCACTAGGATTTCATTTGAGAACTATCCTAATTAGGATGATGATTTTGAGGATATGTATAATGTTTCTTATGCTAGTGCTATTAGTAGCTTGGTATATGCAATGGTTTGTAGTAGATTAAATATTGTCCACATAATGGGAGTTATTAATAGGTTTATGTCTAACCCTGGTAGAGAGTATTAGAATAATGTTAAGAGGGTATTTAGATATTTGCAAGGGAGTTCTAATTAGTATTTATGTTATTATGGTACTAATGATGTGGGTAAGATGTTGACATGTCTAGGTCTTCATTGATTCAGATGGGGCTAATGACTTAGCTAATAAGAGGTCCACTAGTTGTTATGTGTTTTCTCTATTTGGTGGAGCTATCAATTAGATGAGTAAGAGGTAACCCATGGTTTCTCTATCAAAAAGGTAGTTTTGTTATGGAGGTTGCGCTAAAGTATTAGTTTTGACCGTAGGGTTGTTACCATTATTTGCTATAGTCAAACTGCTATTTGTTTAGCCAAGAATATTATGTTCCATACTCATTCTAAGCATTTATATCTTAGTATCATTTTTTACAAGATGATTGAGAATGATAAGTTTGCGATACAAAAGGTGGATACTCTTGACAATGTTACAAAATTCCCTTACAAAACTAGTGAACATGAATATGTTTGGTTAGTGTAGAGAGGCTATAGGCCTTGTCTCTTCTAGCACTTAACTATTTTCTTATGTTTCTATTGTGTCTTTGTAATGTAAATATCAAGTGAGACATTATTGGGATTAGGTTATGCCTACCTTGCAAATCCATATGTCTAATGTATCTAATTACATTTGTAGATAGATGATTATTATATTTTCACTTAGTATATGTAGATATACAAATTTAGATGCCCATGTGTGGTAATAAAAAAAAGTCTCAAATTAAATGCTTATTGGTTGCATGAATATAAAAGAAAGATGAAATATATAGTGGAATACAAAGAGTCATGCCTTGTACACAAAGCCTTCATGGAGTGCTTGGGAGTTGCAATTTTATTTCTTATAGCATAAGGGTGAGGATTACTTGTTCATGGGATTTATATACTATTCTTAGAGACACTCTTCATGAATAAGGGGCAGTAGATCTTGCTTGTCGAAGTGGGATGCCTAGTTTTGGGCCCATGGTTTTGGCCACTAGTTTTGTAAACCATTTTTGGTTGCTTGTTTTAGTTTACTCTATATATTGGAGGCACATGAAGGTCGTTTTATGATGGATTGCAAGTAAATAAATGGTATGCTTCTAGAATACTATCAGAGTAAAGAACATATAATGAATTGTATTGATATATTGATTTATTCTTGATTAATACAAACCCCATATCTCTTTAACACTAGATTTTTTTTCGAATTTATTTCTCATATAAATTGTAATATGACAAATCACAATTGATAAATCATATCACTTTACTATTTTCATATGCTTTCATCCCTAAGCTTAGACTCTTAAGCTTGCTCACGAGCAGGAACATGAACATCTATGCTTTGTTTGGACCAATAGTAATAGCATAGCCCGGTGCAAGTACAAAGCCTAGTGTTGGTGCAGGTTCTCTTTATTCGTTTGAATGGGGGCCCCACTTCCCACTATACTCTATTGCTACTATTTTACCATCACGAAATCAGTAGATTCATCAATCAGCAAAACAAATAAAAAACACTATGGTTGGAGGTCTAAGTCTAATTTGTTCATTCAGTTTAGGATGCCGTGAAACAATAAAAGTTGAGATAACTTCCTTCGAATGGAAAGGAAAAACAACGTGAACAATTCTAGGGATCTCATAAAGAAGAGCTAGGAAGAAATGAATAATCCATTTATGTAAAGACCCTTCTTTATTACTTTTACTAACTTAATATCTTTTGGCTCATGTTGGGATTATTCCTAGCCTTATACATCCTAACTTTTTCTCCAGCTTTAAATAATATCTACCTATTTGTCATTGGACCCATGTGGGAGTGGAGAAGTAGATGAACGATGTTATCACTTACATAATAAAAAATACAATAAAATAATTTATTAGTAGATAAATCTCATGCTTTTGACCAGAAGCAACTGCTCACCACAATTGAAGAGACATTGATAATGACCAAATCATAAGTAGTTGTAATAGCCAACCACAAGTCTTATATTCTATCCTTGTCCTTATATTGCTCTAGTGTTATGATGCATTAAATTAGACTCCCTTATACTTTGACAAAAGAAAGTTCCAATCAATCATGCAAATGTGTCATTTCTGATTTGATACTAGTGGAGAAATGTAAAGAACCAAATAAATTAGATTCTTGTCACCAAAATTTGGTGGAAATGTAGGTCCTAATTATTTAAATATATGTAGTAAGTGAATGACATTTGGTTGATTGATATACATATCACTAACGATATTATAATCAAATTATTATTTTCATAGAACATATGGTAGGTAAGTGGTTCTAGGTATAAACCTAGGTTGAATTGATCAGTCAAACTTTGGGTTAGAGTTATTTGTTATGGTCTTAATCAAGTACTCTAAAAGCACAACTAATTATGATGACCATAACCCTAGCAAGTGAGGCAAGATATCCTAACGTGGGGTCATCTCTTTTGAACATAATAACTATAAGCCTTACAAGTGAGGCAAGAGATCCTAACGTGGGGTCATTCTCTTTGAACATGGACACTCTTACTCAACAAAATCTAAAAAAACAGAAGTGATAGGAGAACACAAAGGGCATTTTTCTTTGCTTCACTCACTCCCTTATAATGAAGGGAACCTTTACAATTGGGCACCTAGTAAAGAATATATTCCTAGACAGCAATGAAAGATAAAGATTTGAATAGTATTAGTTTACAATGGGCATACAAGTATTGGTATGAAAAGAATTGAAATGAGTGGACGTACAAAACTAAAGTAATGGGGAAAAGAGGGAATGTAAGTATTCTTTCGTCCCTATCTTTTTATCAATATCTACACTTTACCACTCAAGATTATTCGATTATAGTTTTTTTAAAGTAAAAAAGTATGTGTATGGCAAGACAAGCGTGTCTTTATCCACAGGGAATATAATCTCCTTTTACCAACTATGGTGGCCCACAAAAATTCTTCCCTCGAGGTTACAAACGTTAAAAACAGATCACACTCCCTCCAACTTAAAGTAAGTTTTGACCAGCTTTTACTTTTCCAGCGTTTTGTCATTTGCCTGTTCAGGAATGCCTACTCTTTCCCAGTCCTCTCACACGCCTCTATCTCTGAATGGAAAAATCATGACAGAACTGCCATGAACAGCTCTGTGTAATCTGTAATGTTATGACAATTAAGTTTGTGATAGTTTGTGTTTTCTATTTTTATATAGTGGATTACGATATTAGAGAGTGTATATGTGAGAATTCTTCTTTTAGTTAAATAAATTGTCATTAGTGTGAATCGAATCAAGGATTGTTCTTGCGAGGGAGTATACATCTAAATCAGAAGTCGTCTTTCAATAAAGTCATTAGGAGAAGGGGATCTAGTTAAGGGTAAAAAACAACCTAATAAATCAGAAGTTGTCTTTCAATAAAGTCGTTAGGAAAAGGGGATCTAGTTAAGTGTAAAAAACGACCTAATCTCAATTGAGAGGGACCATACATTTAATCAGAAGTCATCTTTCAATAAAGCCGTTAGGCTTAGGGGATCTAGTTAAGGTAAACAACGACCCAATCTCAATTGAGAGGGAACATACATTTAAATTAGAAGTCGTCTTTCAAAACTGCTCTATGAACATTGTATCCAATCAAGAACCAAATGCAATCCAATTACAACTTTGTTTAACCTTGATGAATGACATAAATTTTAAAAAATATACTATTGTATTCATCAATTATATTCATTTTTTAATATAGATATATGTAAAATAAATGTTTTTACGTTTAAATTAATTAATTACATATTAAAAAATTTAAACTATAATTTGAATTGTTTTTATTGACTTTTTTTATTTTATTTTAAATCCTTTTGAATTTAACTATTTTACAATTTTGATTTTTTTAGTGTAAAGAATCTTTGTAGTTAAGATTTCTTTTATTTAAATGTTTTAAGTATTATTGATCTTTAATATTTAAACGTCTAAAAAATTCTAGTAGAATGTATATTAAAATACATGAAGAGAATAGTTTAAAGTTATTATTTCTTATAGTAAATAAATTGGTTGTATATTTTTATTTTTTTCATAAGAGAATATAATCTGAGTTGTTTTCATTGTTTTAATTCTTTAGACTTTTTTTATATCTCATTTTAAAAAAATATTAATATTTTTTCAATTAAAATGCCTTCATAATTCTTCACTCTTTCAAATCAAAATACTTGAAAATGATTAATATAATAAAACTAAATTATATATTTTAAAAATAAAAAATATGATAATCATATTTTCAAAATTTTTATAATAAAATATCATTTTATTGATAACAACTCTATCTTTTTCAATCTTTCAACACTAGAAAACTCTTTTATTCACAAATCTTTCCTCTCAAAATTAAAATATTAAAAAATAAATATTTTGAAATTTTAAAAATGACAAAATAATCTTGTAAAGATATTATTCTTTTAGTATATAAATTGATTGTATACCCATTATAATTCTATACTATTTTATTTTCATTGTTCTTTTACTATATAAATTAATTGCATACACATCATAATTCTATTCTATTCTAATTCATAAAAAAATATAACTTGGATTGATTTTATTGATAAAAAATGAAAATATCTTTAAATTATTGAAATTTTTTCTAATTAAAATATTTCACAATACTTCCCTCTTTTGAACTAAAATATCAAGAAATGAATAATATCTTAAAATCATTTTAAGATAATTTATAATTGATGTGTTTTAAAATTTCAAAATATGACAAAAGAACCTTTTATAGTTCTTGAATTCAAACACTTCATCATTACTACTTACTACTTAGGTGCATCTACTAAACATTAACTAATTTATAATTAATACATATTAATAAAGATACTATTATTGTTAAATATATATAAGAGGCAGAACTAAATAATATTGAAAAATATGTGTACATGTTTGTGTCATAAATTTTATTAATATTTATTTAAACAAAATAAATCAATATGTATAGAAAAAATGAAAATTGATCCATGATAACAAATGTAGACAATTAAAAAAAATTAAAAATAAAAACAATAATACAAATCTAAAAATAATTAAAGAATAATATTAGTTTTAAATTAAGATTTAACAGTGTAAGTATTTTTCTATCAACATTTCAAATCATACTTTATGATCTATCATCAGGTTGGAGATTTCATTTCTCATCTCGATCAACATTTTGAATCGTACTCTATGATCTATCACGACAAAGACAAGATCAACATTATGTAATGAATCATAGAGTATGATTTGAAATATTGATGAGAAGAGAAATGACACGATAAATGTTGATCCTATCTTCATTCTAGTGATGAATCATAGAGAACGATAGTGATGAATCATAGAAAATGATATGAAATATTGCCGAGAGAAGAACAATCAATAATGAAAAAAATAATTATAGAATCAAATTTAAAAACTCCCAACTAATATAAAAATAAATCATATTTTCTAATATTTCAATCTCTATCATATTTATAAAACGGAAATAATAAAAAGTGTAAATGGATCCAAAGAGAGGAAGTGGTTAACCATTAAAAGTGAGCGTATATGTATATACATAGACTAGGAGAGGGCATATAACAGAAAATGATTTTCCAAGCATTGTATACATGAAAAGAAGAGAAGATTTGAAATCCGTCGAAACGTTCAAAATTCCTGTCAAAATCTGAGCGCCGCGGCACAACCTCGCTGTTTTACACCATTGAAGTTAGGTTAACATAGCTAGTTTTTTTTTTGTATGTTTTTGGCGGTCACTTTTAACATAATGCGTGTAATTTACAGTGGGTTTGAGAAAATTCGTGAATCTTTCATCCGGGTCGTTTGGGACAAAAAAGGGGGGTGTTTTTTCTGTACAGTTTGTGGTATAATAGTTGTGAAGGACGTGTGCTTTTTTGTATGCATGTGTGGAGGTGAGGTGGAAGTGATAGGGAATCACAACAAAAAAAAAAGTTGATGGATAAAATAAACCCATTAAAAAAAGTTGAAGAATATAAAAATGATCTCGGCAAGGATTGAGTGATGGATGAGTTCCAATTTCATGGTCATGTGGGCTTTGTGGGCTCACTTTTCTAGATATGTGCTGTAGTGTTGGGGTAAAGGAAGATAGAAGAGGAGTGGAGGGGGGCTCATGTGTTATGCACCTACATCAATTTGAATGCTTGAGACCCCATGGAATCTCAGATTAATGGGAATAAAACGAAGGGCAGTGGGAGTTAGAAGTATTCGAATATCTATATTAAGGAAATGTATACATTATGAGTTTGCAGGAGTTCAGCAACAGGAGAATGTTGTGTTTGTTTGTGTAGTTTAAGAGTTGGGTTGGGATCTGATGATAATTAATACATAAAACTTAGTGAGGTGTTTGTGAATAATATATATAAGGGGCTGAGAGAAATAAGCATCCTAGGAGTAGTAGGTACAAGCCTGCCCTGACAAAAGATTCAGGGGAAGGGATTTGCGAATGGAGGGATTATGGTTCAGCTTTTTTCGTTTTTTTTAAGAGCGGTATTGAGAAATGGGCAGAGCATGGCATGATGGGCAGGAGTAGGGAGGAAAGGGAGGCTCAAATCTCCTTGCAGGCGTGAAGCACGAGCTGTGTAGAGGAATTTGGGAAATTCAATGACAGGAATCATCAGTTTTCGAGGAGAAAGAGGAATGTGAAATTTCAATGTTGCAAACATTAGTTGTGCTTGAGTTTTTGCATTGAGGGAATTCGAGCGTGTGAGGGGGCAGGCTTTTCTCATGAATTTATCATACAAAGATACTCTTCTCTTTCTTTCTTGCTATCCTTCTTATCTTGGTTTTTCCCTCCAACTGTGAATAACAACAATGTGGTGGTGGTGTTCTTCGATGGAGAAGAGCAGGTGGTTGAGTATATTTTGGGTGGTGATAATTTTGTGTATGAGAGCTGCCTTCGCAGCACTCTCCCCAAAGGGCGTTAACTATGAAGGTATGTATGATAATGCCCTTGTATGCTTTTATTGGCTTCTGTTTCTTAAATTTGGATGCTCACAAATTTCTGTAATGGGTTTCTGCTACTTAATTTTGGGTGCCGTGCAGTTTTCTGAAATAGGAATAGACATGGTTGTCGTTGTGTTGCAGTTGTTGCTCTGATGAGAATTAAGAGTATGCTGTATGACCCACATAATGCATTGGACAATTGGGATGCGACTTCTGTAGACCCTTGTAGTTGGAGTATGATTACATGCTCAGCTGATAACTCTGTCACTGCCTTGTGAGAAACCTGCTCTGCCCTTTCAGTTTCAGATCGTTTTTCATTGTTGGGTTTATTGTTATAAGTGTATTTTGAGAGATGGGTTTTATTGCCGTGTAGTATTAAGATCACAGGGACTGATTTTCATGTGTGTTTCGTGAGACAGGGGAGCACCCAGCCAGGGCTTAGCAGGCCCATTGTCCGATGGCATAAAAAACCTCACCAATCTTCAGACTGTGTAAGTAAACAAACACTTATCTTCTACCCTTGGACAGAGTGACTAACAAGACTAACTGATGCAGAGCACCTCTAAACATACCTATGCCTCTCTTTTTTTCTGTAATCGATTATAAACTGATACAAAAAATTTTACTCCGTTTTATACATCATTTAGTCCACAGTTGAAATAACATACGGTAATGGAAGGAGAACTTTCATGTGTGACTGGGAATACAGAACATTTTTGTATCAATCTAGACTGATTTTTTATTAAGGAAAAAGCAAGAGATTGCTTTCTGAAATTCATGCGGAAGCAGTTAAGCTGTGAGACGAATGCACTAATTTTTTGACATTTTATGCAGGCTTCTGCAGAACAATGCAATATCAGGACCACTTCCTGAAGAATTAGGGCAGCTGGAAAAGCTCAAGACACTAGACCTCTCCAACAATCAACTCAGCGGCGTGATACCTACTTCACTGGGTCAGCTGAAGAATCTCAACTACCTGTGAGTATCACAAAATTCCCTTTTTATTTCATGGGTACAGGCGTGATAATGGTTTATGATGTCTTTCCCTGTATTGATTTGTTGCAAAACAGGAGACTGAACAACAATAGTCTTTCTGGACCGTTTCCTACATCACTAGCCAACATCTCTAGCTTGTCATTTCTGTATGACACTACTCTTTATTCATCTTTTATTTGCCATTTGGGTTCTTCTTTATGCTAGGGTTTTGTTTTAGTATTTACTCACATGCCCCATTTACAGGGATTTGTCCTACAACAATCTGAGTGGTTCGGTGTCCAGGACTCATGCTCGAACTGTCATGTATGAGCAACCTTTCTTCTTATGATATCTTTGAATCATGTTTCTCATGTTAATGAACTTGTGCATTAAAAGATAGCTATTATATATATTGAAGTACTGAATCCGGGCTTTGGGTGTTTGAAATTTGACAGTATCAGAGGAAATCCTTTGCTATGCGGAGGTACAGTGCAGAATTGTCTTGGAGAGTCTCCAGCGCCTATGGCTTTCACTGTGAATTCATCACAAGGTGAGGTGATTTCTGCTTCTTTCACACTGTATATCTTTGGTTCTTTTCCTTTAGTTAAATAGCCCTTTTGTAGGTACGGTACCAGCTGGAGATTCTAAAAAACATAAGGTGGCAGTATCTTTCGGTGTAAGTCTGGGCTTCTTATGTGTAATGGGTTTTGGAATTGGGTTATTCTTGTGGTGGAGACAAAGGCACAATCAACAGGTTTTCTTTGATGTAAATGGTATGTGTTCAATCTCTCATACCACCAATTCTATAAGCTCTCATATTGCCAATTACTTTTATTAGCTATTCAGGTTATTATATTTGAGCACCAGGGAGGTTTCTCATTCGGATTAGATGTGAACTTGCAGAGCAGCACGATCCAGAGGTTTGCTTGGGACATTTGAAGAGATTCCAATTCAAAGAACTCCAGATTGCTACCGATCATTTTAATAGCAAGAATATTCTGGGCTCAGGAGGCTTTGGGAATGTTTACAAAGGATGCCTGCAAGATGGCACTCATGTAGCTGTAAAACGACTGAAGGATGCCAGTACTGCAGGTGGAGAAGTTCAATTTCAGACAGAAGTGGAAATGATCAGCTTGGCTGTACACAGAAATTTATTGAGACTCTGTGGTTTTTGCATGACCTCCACAGAAAGACTCTTGGTTTATCCATACATGGTTAATGGGAGCGTGGCCTCTAGACTGAGAGGTTAAATCCTTATCTTATACCCTGCCTTTCAAGGTCTCCAAATGTTTAAGGGTAGAGCATAAGGGGACCAACAGGGCATAAAATCTACTTTATATAGGTTTTCTATTTCATTTTGCATTATATTTTGTTAATAGAACCTTGGATTTTGATATAGATTATTACCAGGGCACAATTTGGTTCTAGAACAAACTAATTTGGATATTGTAAACTGACAGATCACATTCATGGAAGGCCTGCATTGGATTGGGCTACAAGGAAGAGGATAGCCCTAGGAGCTGCAAGGGGACTCCTATATTTGCACGAGCAGTGTGATCCCAAGATAATTCACCGAGATGTAAAAGCAGCAAACATCTTACTAGATGAGTATTTTGAAGCTGTTGTAGGTGACTTTGGTCTAGCAAAGCTTCTAGACCACAGGGATTCTCATGTGACTACAGCTGTTAGAGGCACCGTAGGGCACATTGCTCCAGAATATCTTTCGACAGGGCAATCTTCTGAGAAAACTGATGTATTTGGCTTTGGCATACTATTACTAGAACTTGTTACTGGTCAAAAAGCTTTGGATTTTGGCAAGGCTACAAACCAGAAAGGAGTCATGTTGGATTGGGTAAGTATATATGTCTTTTTGTTAAGCCACAACATGTTTAGTATGAGAAGGGACTTTAAATTTGCTTTCCTAAACATACTATCATATGATCACAAATAAAATCACTAAGACGGATCCTAAATTTGTAATGTTGTCTTCTGGTGTACGCTGGGCAGGTCAAAAAGTTGCATCAAGAGAAGAAGTTAGATCTTCTGGTAGATAAAGATCTGAAAACCAATTATGATAGAGTTGAACTTGAGGAAATGGTGCAAGTGGCATTGCTCTGTACTCAATTTCACCCTGGTCACCGTCCCAAGATGTCTGAAGTGGTTAGAATGTTGGAAGGTGATGGATTGGCAGAAAGGTGGGAAGCATCACAGAGGGTTGAAACTCCTAGGTATAGGGGAGTAGAATTTATATCTAAGAGATATTCTGACTTTATTGAAGACTCATCGCTGGTTTTGCAAGCAATGGAACTTTCAGGCCCTAGATGACATTTTGGAGAAGTTATATTGAAAATCTGGAAATGCTCGCATGTCATGTGGAGTCTTTAATTTTTTCCCAGAGTATCATGAATTAACTTGGGCAGGACTGGCCAATGGCCATGCAGCTTCCTTACAGTGTAAGATGCACTGTGATGTGGTTCTGGCCTGTGGATGTTTTCTTGTAAAGTTATTGTAGTATATGTTTTGACCAGATTTGGACAGGTTGCATTTTTCCGACATGGTTTTCCTTCAGCGATTGAGGAATATAAGCATGGCTTAGTTGTTACATAACTTTGTAAGGTTTTGACTTCATCAATCGATATTCAGATTGCCTGCAAATTCCTGAAAGTTTGCTGTGGGTTAGGCAGGCAACGTTTGAATGTGCTATATGAAAATTAAAAGATTCTCAAGGACAGTTATAAGTACAAACCAAATTCCCCATGAGCTCCTTTTTCTGTGAAGTGCTTGAAGTTTGTTTAACTCCAAAAGGTGAGTGAATGGCTAATGTGACCCTGCAAATTGTAAACCTCAGATTTAATGGTTAAGGGTATAATTTTGTACAATATTCGGGACTTTTCTAGTTTTCGATGGTGGACCTCTCACAAACTGCAGAAATAGGCAATGGAAAGGCCAAAAAGGAGCATCTTCTAGCATGCCCTTACATTAAATTCAACCACATTAGATATTATGCAATAGGAGTTATTTACAAAACTGTGTGCTGTCAGTTGATTCCAGGTTACTGCTTTGCAATACATGAAATGACACTTTTCCAGTAACATCTTAAAATTCTCATTGTTATGCATTTTAAAATCTTTGATTTAGGTTTTTATAGTTGTTACTGCAATGTTTGAAGCCAAACTTAAAAATGAATGAAAATTGTCATCCACATTTCTGAATAAGACCTTTGTGAAAACTTCTGAAATGTTTTGATTTTTTTTGGAGAACCATTCAACTTCACCAGCAGATCAAGGACCAATTGACAATTTTGGAAGTATTTAATATAATTGATATTGAAAGCATTGAATAATAAAACAATGAACCAATGCTGAAATTTCCATCCATCTTACAAAATGGCTACAGCATAGGAACATTTTCTCAGAGGAGTTTGATTGAATGGAATTGTCAATACTTCTCTTACACGATAAGTCTTTCTTAAACATCCTCAAATCACTTGCACTGAAACGTTGAAACTACATCTTGATTAAGGTCTTCTTGAAATGTTGTACTCCATTTTGATTTATACTTAAGTTCTATTGCTGTCAAAGAAAGGGTGTGCTATAGATATTTACTGCTATTCTTTTCATTCAGTATACCTTGCTGGAGCTAAAATAAAGATGTAAAAATACACAATAGGTTTATAATTTTTGATGAGATAAATTTTAGAATATGACTAACAGTCATATAGGATCAGAACTCTAGTCTACAGGGATGGACGGTCCCACTCATATTAGATTCTAACCTTAAGAGAGGCCCCCAGAGGGAACTTTCACAAAATAAAATTAAAATAATTGAAATAAAGCAAGAGCTTGGGGATCTAAACAGCTGGAACTTGGCAGCTGTTCTTTTCAACTTTATTGTTACTAAGAAAATATGTCCGTCCCACTCACTCATATCAGATTCTAACCTTAAGAGAGGCCTCCAAGCGAGTCACCAACAGGGAGCTTTCACAAAATAAAAATAAAATAATTGAAATAAAGCAAGAGCTTGGGGATCTAAACAGCTGGAACATGTCTTTTTGGCAGTTATTCTTTCCAACTTTGCCTTACTAAGAAAATAAGACTGTCCATTCATTCATATTAGATTCTAACCTCGAGAGAGGCCCCACAAACAAGTGAATGCTTAAGTTTCAGTGTCAACATTTCTAGCAAATCAAGCACTAAACGACCTCAAATATGAAATATATAACAAAGCAGTATAAGTGCTGAACACATGATAACATAAAATAGCAGTTCACCTAAAAATTCGAATGGTTTGAACGAAACCCAATGTCTACTAATGAATCTTCTGATAAAATACAGCGGACAAATGACAAAAAGAGAAATCAGTATAATAATAAAAACTGGTGATCCAGATGCCTTAGTGTGCCGCTTTAATCCATTAAACAGAATATGGTTTAATAGGACAGAGAGAAAGTGATAATATGACTTAAAAGAGATACATTAGATAAACTTAGATGTAAGCTAATCTAAATAATACTCCTGAAAGAACTTTGCTTTAATCCATTAAACAGAATATGGTGTAATAGGACAGAGAGAAAGTGACAATATGACTTAAAAGAGATACATTAGATAAACTTAGTTGTAAGCTAGAGAGCTTATTGTGGGCAATGTTAAGATCATACCCCTCATATGTCATTATCCTAAACAAAAAACATAAATACAGATTGCGAAGATTGGATAATAATGGATACTATTAATCTCTTCAATCAGACTAAAACAATGTTCAGACATATAAACTCTTCATCATATGAAATTTGTAAACCATGTCATTTCTCTTTTAGTTTTGTGCTTCCTTCGATGTGTGTCTTGATATAGCAACATATTAATAAGTGGAATATTTTTGTGTTAGACTTGGCTCACAATTTCATATCTGTTCATTCTTTTTCTTTATTTTATCTTCATTAACATTATTTTCTATAAATTCATTATCTACATTGAAATTGACACTTTGCCCTTTGATATCATTTTTGAGTGGCAAGGGTTTAATTCATGTCAGTCTCAAGAAGTGCACAAATAAACTCCAAAATTCAAGTCATTAAAAATTTAAATTCCAACTTCTTCACCTTTTCAACAGACATTATGAGCTAACCAAGTATGTGTTTCACGCAACGTGTTGCTATGTCACAGTATCTAAAGAAATTCATTGTGCATTAAAACACATTCGATACTAGAGGATTGTAAGAATCATAGAGAATAATACTTAAGGGCACACCTCAATCTAAAGGGCAATAGAGGAATTATATTTACAACATTATCACATAGGCCAACTGTATGTCTACCAAGGGGTTTAACCTAGGGGAACCTATTCACCTACGAGTTGACAAACTCCTCACTGATCCCTAAAGATACCACTCTGAAAAAGGTGAAAGCTAGTGAATCTTCAACACACTTTCTATCATATCAGTTCTACATATTAGATCAGATTCACAGCAATAGAGGAATTTTATTTACAACATTATCATCTAGACCATCTGCATGTCTACCAAGAGGTAAGACCTAGGAGAACCCATTCACCTATGAGTTGACAAACTCCTTACTGATGTCTGAAGACACCACTCTGAAAAGGTGAAGGCTAGAAAATCTTCTAACATGCTTTCTATCAGGTCAGTTCAAACATTAAATCAGATTCACAGCAATTGAGATCAAACTCTTGGCACTCAGGAGAAATGTACATCATTTCCTGTGGCAGTTCAGACTTTAAAACCTTTTTTATGCTGATAACAATTTTTTTTATAGCAGTAACTTAGTGATTTAGATTGACATCAGTATCATTTATCTATTGTAAATCTTAAAACTAAATACACTTAAATATTCTGGTTAGGCATTAAACTTGGAACACACCATCTTTAAAAGGTATCCTGGAAATCAAATCTATGAACCCTCCTCAAACATTTTCTCCACATAGCTCAAGGCAGTTGGTGCTCAGCAGTAATCCTACAGTAAATCAGTTCTCTGAAAGCAGATGAAAAGGAAAAAAAAAATACAGGCATAAAGACAGAATAAAACTACAGATTGCTAATGCCTTCCAGACAAAGATGGCCTCCCAAAATGAAAATAGGCATCATATTCAGGCATTGCTGCCTCTGTTTAGAAGATTTTAGGAACTTCCTTTTTCTTCAGATGCTCCAATTCTGTCAGGAAATGATGGTCAGGCATGTGTCCTTAGATTTGAACTGTTGCACCTCTACAATTGAACAATACTTAACAATTTATATTTTCTGTCTTACATTTTGGCTTTTTCTAAAAAATATTTAAAACGTAAGGCTGTACACGGAATCTGCAATCTGAGAATATTCTAGAGAAACTCCATAAGCCACGTATTCTTGATTGGATTTTCCCACCACTTTACATGGCATTTGACCCCACCATACACTCGATACCTTTATTCCTTCTGTTCCCTTCTGATATACGGCTGGACCTCATGTATCTTATTTTGTTTTTTTGGATTTATTTAGTAAATTTATACTGTATTATTTTTATTCATTAAAATTTTAAATACTATTTTTAATTTTAACATTTATTCTTATTTTTTATATAAATGATTTTTATTAAAATATTTTTTTTAATGTATTTGTCAAATGTTTATTTTCATTATCATTTTTATATATTCAATCAAAATTTTATTTTCATTATTATCATAACTTAATTTAAAATGAAGCTTATTTAATATATTCTCAATAAATACAATATTTTTTAGGCTCTTTCTTACTAATATTTTCTTATTGTACTACTATTTCAATTAAATCTATGTATATTATAATGATTTTATTGATTTATAAGAAAAAACTAAAGATATTTTTTCTGAGTATTAATTGCTCTTAATTTCATTTACATGTTTGGTTTGACTATATATGTATATATTTGGCGGGAAGGGTGGGCTAAACTAGATACTAATTTAATCTGATATATGAAATTCTTTTGGTCAATGCCCACAAATAAATTCCTTTCTCATTTATCTTGGATATTATCCTCCAAATATACACCAATTAAATCTCTTTTTGAATCAAATTATATCTTTTCACCAATATTATTTTTCCTACTTACTACTAAACAAAGTATTATGTAATCTATACATAAATTATATCTTTTTGGCTGATGTTTTGCTGTTAGTTCGCTGCGTATGGGCTCATATATACTTATTGTAGTTTTCTTTAGTTTCAGTTGCTTTCTTTTGTAAAAGGTTGTGGGCCCCTTCAAAACCCCTTTTTTTTAACCTCTAATCAAAAACATAAAAACTAAAAATAAAGAAGAATAAATGTAATTCCCCCCTTCCCCCAACTTTGTATACTTCCCACCCAATTCCTAACCCCTTCCATTATTTCACTCCTAATACCTACAAAAAAATATTAATATAATTAACCTCTATCTCTAAAACCTACCCATATCTTTTTTTTTTGGATTTAAAGTATATTAAATATATGTATATTATAATGATTTTATTGATCTATATAAAAAAATTGAAAGGTATTTATTTTTGTGTGAATATTAGTTGTTCTTAACTTCATTCACATGTTTTGTTTGAGAAAATAAATTAACATATGTGTATAGTCTAAACTACAAAAACTTTTAGAAAATAAAGTAACGTTTTTCTTTTTGCTAAGCTATATACTAATTTGATATATGAAACTCTTTCTTTGATGCCCACAAATAAATTCCTTTCTCATTTGTATATTATCCTCCAAAATATATACCAATTAAATCTCTCTTTTTAATCAAATTATATCTTTTCACCAATATTATTCCACCTCCTTATTACTAAACAAAGTAAAATTCAATCTCTAAATAAATAACATAAAAGCTAAAAGTAAAGAAGAATAAATACAAATTTATTTTTTCCCTTATTTTTTATACTTCCAACCCAACTCCTAGCTCCTTCCATTATTTCACTCCCAATACCTACAAAATTATTAATATAATTAACCTCTACCTCTAATACCTACCCATAAATCTCCTTTTTTTGTTTCAATCTTAAAAACCACATGACGAACTAATAAAGTATATTAAATATATGTGTATATAATGATTTTATTGATCAAAATAAAATAAAAAATAAAAATAATTTATTTTTTGTGAGTATTAGTTGTTCTTAACTTCATTTACATGTTTGATTTGAGAAAATAAATTAAAAAAAATGTATGCTTTTCTTTTTTGCTAAGCTATATACTAATTTGATATATGAAACTCTTTTGAAAGATGCCCACAAATAAATTCCTTTCTTATTTATCTTATATATTGTCCTCTAAAACATACTCTAGTTAAATTTTTCTTTTTGAATCAATTTTATATCTTTTCACCAATATTGTTCTACGTCTAACTTTTTATACTTGTGACTTGACTCCCAACTCCTTCCATTTATTTCACTCCCAATGCCTTAATTTTTTTTAAGATAATTAACCTCTACCTCTATTACGTATTCATTTTTTTGGGTTCAATCTTAAATACCTAATGAAATAATGTACTCTAATATTGCTTATCCAATAATACTTTGAGTTAATGCTTCGACTCTATGCAACAAAGTCACCTTTGAGCTAATCACATTAAATTTTTGGGCAAACAAATAAATGTGCTATTAACTTAACTAAATTTTAAACATTTTAATAATTTAAAATAATAATAATAATCCATTATGACAACTTGAGAATGTTAGATAAATCTATGTTTTAGTTTTTAACAACAATGTTTTATATCATACTAGACGATTCATTGACTTTTACTCATTTTAATAATAAATCATTGAATGTGATGTAAAACATTGATATTAAAAACCAACACAATTTTATAAAAAATACATTCAACTTATATTTTAAAATATTTTATCTTATTCTTTATATTTCATGTATAACTAATTAAACAAATTTTATCTTATTCGTTAGATTTCAATTATTAAAAAAAAAAAAAACAAAAAACTTAAGATCTAAATAATTCACTATACAACAACATTATGATAATACTTTCTAACTTATTAAAGTCTTTGCCTAAATATTTTGAATTAATTAATTTTATATACTTAGGAACCATTATTCATTCAGTAATCCTCATGGCATATGACTTCTTATATTTTAATTGGTATGCTTTTTAACCTTTTGAACTTGATTGTCCTCTTATATCACATTACCTTTTGGTTTTCATCAATGAAAGCTCATCTTATGTAGCATATTTTCTCATTGTAAGCCTCAAACCCTCCCTTTGAAGGATTAAATAGAGGTTGGTTTCCGCCATGGTTCTTTATTCTAATCGGGAAGCCCTGGTGGTTAGAAGCACAGGTCGGTGAGCGAGGTCAGTCCCAACTTCGCTATTGACCTATTCGCCTTAGGTCGGTACCAGGGTTTTTCCCATGGCCCTAGAGGCAGACCCCACCATCCAAGGCTCTGACCCCACCATCTGTTGGCCAAATGGATTAGGAATATATGATTTATAGAAGATGTTTGATTTATTAAATAATAATAATAATTAGATTATGTGCAATAACAAATGAATATTACAGTTTATAGCTAGATCATCTTTAACATCAAACTTTGTAGTTATGATTTCATTTTTATACCATCCATGGCCTCATAGTTCACTTGATGGTTGATACATCATAAAAATATAATAAATTTTCAAAATAATTTTAGTTTTTCAAAACATTTAGCTTTTCATTGGTGTATTACACATGGCTAAATATTTTGTTTTTTTCATATTTTATTATCGATATGATATTTTCAAGTCTATATAAATGAGTTTGAATGTTTTTAGTATAAAAATTGCGTGAGAGTTTTTGTGTTAACATTTTCATATCTTATTTTTTTACAATGAGTAAGAGCGTTGAATAACTACCAAACATATTCTTACCATATGATGTAAAATTTCCTTCAAAATCTTTTTAATTCTTGAACTCTCGCTATTTCTTGTAGAGGGTGCATGGGTGAGAGAAGATGTGTGAATTTGTTCAATTCATTTTGATAGTGTTTTATTGCAAATTGAATAATAGATATAGAATGCTATGTGATAAGTTGTGATTTAACATAGAGGCTTGTCTTAGTCCAATGTTACTATGGTTGCAACCACAATGCATTTAGTTAAAAACTCTCATTGCATATTTTTCTAAGTAGTTATTAGAGTATGTATGGCATTGCAAGTGCACAAGTGGCATTGTTGAAGTACATACAATGATGACTAAAGGATGTTCTAGGGATGCTTAGAGGTATGCCAAGTAACTAGAATTAATCAACTGTTTGTCTATGCTACCACAACCTATAGTTGATGTTTTCTCATAGTATAGGAAGACATGTAATGCTATGCCCTTAATATTGGCGTACATTGGGTTATGAATAGTCGACTTGTGGCTATCTTGACTCTTAATTAATTCATATTATCATTATTGTGTTGATACTTAGTTACTTAGGTCGGCTTAAGGCTTATATAGGGTTATCTAAATCAGCTTGGGTGATATCCTAGGCATAAATAGGTATATATAGGAGGTAGTGAGTCTTATTTCATTATAATAGTGTGAATTATGTTCTCATTGGAGATATTTGTAGGTTTTCCCCCTCAAAGTGGCTTGTTATTCTAAGTTATTATCAAGTATTTATAGAATATTTCATATTAGATTCTTCTATTGTGGAATTTATTTCATTACAAGTAGTATCAGAGCATGATCTTGGCACAATAGAGGCAAGGCATCTTCTTAATATTGGAGGTCATTTTGGAAGGCACATATCTTTCATATTTTTGCAATTTTTTTTCTTATTTTTAAAGGGTTTTTGGAGACCATATTCAAGAAGCTACAATCCAGATTTCAAAGAAATTGGAGAAAAATTTAGTGAATTATTGCAAAATTAGGGTTTATACACAATTTATTAGGAAGATGCATATATCTTACATCATGCCAAATTGGAGCCTAATTGTTATTCGGTTTTGGAAGACATAAGAGAGGAGCCTATAATTCAAAATTTGGAGAAATTAAAGCATAAATAAGTTATTGCAAAATTAGTGTTTCCAATAAATAAACTCTCAAGGCTGCAAATCTGCTAATTTCTTTGAGTTTTTTTCTGGGTAAGTGGTATCTTGACCCCAGTAACTTACAGTAATTTTTTTAGATAATTAAGTCTCATTTGTGTGATTTATTTTAAAATTATTGGTTTCCATCATGACAAGGCTTGCAACAAGGGGCAAAAAGAATGTTGTCACACTAAGAAAATTCTCTGATAAGGATGAGGTAACAATAGAGGATATTAATCCCAATGAGGAAATCGGTAAGGTCAAGGAAGAAATTTCCTTAATAAAGATGGAGATGTGTGGCCTAAGAGGAGATATATTAGACCTACGAAGCATGTTAAGCGCCTAAATGAATGAACCAAGAAAGGAGGTCTCAAGCAACCAAGGTGAAACTTCTAGTTTAGCTACTCTTGACCTAAATGTTAATACTCCTATGGGATCTAGGAATTTGATACCAAAGGTGGATATGCACAAGTTTGATGGTAATGATCCTCTAACATGGATAAACTGAATGTAGATTTTTTTTGAAGTACATCATGTCCCAAATGGAAAAAAGGTCACGATGGCTTCCCTATATCTAGAACCAGATCAATTCATTTGGTATCATTGGCTTTGCACTTAGAAAGAAAAAGGGTCTCACTATCTCATCGTCGATTTTTACAGAGGAACTCCAAGAACAATATAGTAATAGTGTGACAAACAACTTCTTCAGCCAGCTAGCTAAACTTCAACAATTCCAAAATATTTCCTTAAGAGTGGATGGAATTACAGAGGAGAACTTGAATGATTTACTCTTGGGTCTAGTCTCAAGGATCACATTCAACATGAGGTATGCATGTTTAGTCCTAGCATTATCTTTGAGTCTTTTGTCTTAGCACGAAGGATAGAGGATATTCAACACCTTCTCTTCCTCAACCTACTAGGTTGACCCCAAAAAAAATTAAGGAGAAGAAAGCAAAAGGGTTATGTTTCAATTGTGATGGAAAATATAGTTGAGGACATAAATGGAGTGAAAATAAATTGTTCTATATTGAAGGTCCGAGTGAGGAAGATGAGGAGGAACCAATATTAGAAGGTGAAAGGGAGTCAGATGAGGAAACACATGATTCCCAACCAATCATTTCTTGTCATGCACTTTCAGGTTTTAGTGCTCCATAAACTCTCAAGGTAGTTGGTTTCTTAAAGAAGTAGAAAGTAACAGTGTTGATTGATTCAGGTAGTACTCATAATTTATCATCAAAAATTTGGCTACTCATTTAAATTATTTTATATATCTAGCTCTAGAGTTTCAAGTCTTGATTGTAGATGCTGGTACTGTTAGTTGCTTTAGAAAATTCCATAGCATTAAGTTATCAATGAGATATTATCACCTTGATAGCCCAATGTATGCTATCTCCATGGGTGCATCATATATTGTTTTGGGAGTGCAATGGATTACTACATTGAGAACAATTGAGATGGACTTCGAAGAACTATTCATGAGATTTCAATTAGAAGGAAAGGTAGTAGAGCTAGCTAAAAGGATTGAAGGAAAAATCCCCACAAATGGTAGGCTCTCATCAAATGCAAAAGTTTCTTAAGAAAGGAGTTGATGGATTTGTGGCCCAATTATGTTCATTAGAAGTCTCTCAATCTAATGCTTGTACTCATCTAGATTTACAAGCAATAATTGATCATCTCTCAGTGGTTTTTGGAGATATTCCTAAAGGACTTCCTCCTAAAAGGGATCATGAGCATGTCATACAACTAGTTCCAAGGATCTAGCCACCCAACATCATGCCTTATAGGTACCCACATATACAAAAAAGTGATAAAAAAATTGTTGAGGAGATGCTAGAGGCAAGAATTATCAAGCATAGCAAAAGTGTTTACTCCTCGCCTGTGGTGATGGTACATAAGAAGGATGAAACTTGGCGCATGTGTCTAGACTATAGAGTGCTCAACATGTACACCATTAAAGATAAGTTTCCTATTCCAATCATTGGTGATTTTCTAGGTGAATTGAATGGAGCTATGTATTTTACAAAGTTAGATCTTAGATTTGGTTATCACCAAATTCGAATTAAAGAAGAAGATATTTGTAAGACAACATTTTAGAATCATGAGGGTCATTATGAATTTTTGGTGATGCCATTTGGTCTTACCAATGCACCATATACATTTCAAAGTTTGATGAATTCCATTTTTAAGAAATTCTTGAGGAAGTTTGTATTAGTGTTCTTTGATGATATATTGATTTATAGTAAGACATGGGAAGAACACTTGCAACATGTAGATGAAACATTACAAATACTCAAAGATCATCAACTCTATGCTAAGCCATCCGTGTGCTTTTGGTCTTAATGAGGTGGAGTATTTGGGACACATAATTTCACATGAAGGAGTAAAGGTGGATCTTAACAAAATTAAGGCTATCATGGAATGACCTATTCCAAAAATAATTAAGAAATTGAGGGGTTTCTTGGGATTGACAGGGTACTATAGAAGATTTGTGAAGAATTATGGTTGTATAGCAGCACCTCTCATAAATTTATTGAAGAAGGATTATTTTCATTGGAATGAGTCCGATAATGCATCATTTGAGAGATTAAAGAAGGTTATGTGTACAAATCCAGTGCTTGCCACTCCAGACTTCACCAGGGAATTTATTGTGGAAT
Organism: Sequoia sempervirens; assembly: GCA_007258455.2. NCBI lineage: Eukaryota > Viridiplantae > Streptophyta > Pinopsida > Cupressales > Cupressaceae > Sequoia > Sequoia sempervirens. The sequence goes on from VDFB02375311.1 coordinate 77,089, forward strand.
GTGATGCTTCAGGAAATGGTATAGGAGTAGTACTCATGTAGGAGGGTCGACAAATTGATTTTGAGAGTCATTAATTAAAGGGTAAGAATCAAATCAAACATATTTATGAGAAGGAAATGCTAGCTATTTTTCATGCAGTTAAATAATGGAGGCCTTATCTAATGGGTAGACACTTCAAGGTTAAGACAAATCATGATAGCCTGAAATATTTTTTGGAACAAAGATTATCTTCTAAAGAGCAACAAAAATGGGTCACTAAGATGTTGGGATATGACTTTGAGATTGTATATAAGAAAGGGAAGGAAAATATTGTGGAAGATGCACTTTCTAGGAAGGATGAGAAATATGAAGCCTTATTGTGTTCCCTTTCAATATTACAAGAAAATTGGGTGGAAGAATCCAAAGCAGAGTGGCAGAATGATGTTGTGACAAGTAATCTCATCCAACAATTAAAGAGTGATCCTAGTAGTGAACAAATAAGTTTTGTTGGAAGGGAGATACTCTTTGGTATAAAGAGCAATTGTATCTCTGCAAGAATTCCACTCTTAAACACAATATTTTCGCAAAACTCCATGAGTCTCCAGTTGGTGGTCATTCATGATTTTGGAAGACATATCATCGAGTCAAGCAAGATTTTTTTTAGGAAGGGCTAAAAGGTGATGTTCAAAAATTAGTGGCTGAATGTTTGGTTTGTCAAAGGAAGAAAGGGGAGACAATTAAGACACTAGGTCCCTTGCAACCCTTAGCTATTCCTAGCCAACATTGGGAAGAAGTATCCATGGACTTCATTACAGGGATTCCCAAATCTAAAGGTCATAATGTCATCATGGTAGTAGTTGATCGCCTCACTAAATATGCATATTTCATTGCATTATCACGATGTCCTTTTGTAGCAAGCATAGTGGCAAAATATTTTTTGGAGAATATACAAAAACTACATGGTACACCTAAGGTTATCAATTGGCTCATAGCTCTTCATACCACCCTCAATTAGATGGGAAAATTGAGGTTGTTAATAAATGTTTGGAAGGATATCTACACTGTTTCACTTCAAAGAAATAGCCTCAATGGGTAGATTGGCTACCACTAGCAGAATGGTGGTATAACACTTCTTTTCATGGCTCATAAAATGTCTCCATTTTTGGGGCACTATATGGGTATCATTCTCCTTCTGGATCACATCATCATTGAAGGTGTCACCAAGAGTTCAAGCATTAGAGGGACACTTGCTTCATCAACAACAGGTACTTTCAAGACTCAAGGAGACTTTAGCCATGACACAAAATCAAATGAAGCAATAGGAATACCAACATCGTAGCGAAAGAAGTTTTGAAGTTGGGGATTGCTTCTTCTTGAGATTGTAGCCTTATAAGCAAATCTCATAGAAGCAACAAAAAAACAACAAGAAGTTGTCTCCAAGATATTATGACCCATACCAAATCATGCAAAAGATCGGTAGTGTTGCCTACAAGCTATAGTTGCCACCAACAACAAAGGTACATCCAGTTTTTCATGTTTCTTATTTGAAGAAGGTAATTGGGGATAATATTCCAACTCAAGTTGTACTACCAGAGCTCGATGAAGAAGAATAATTTTGGAACCAAAGTGTATTCATCAAACACACACAAGGAAGCTAAGGAATAGAACTCTCATTGAGTATCTCATCAAATGGAAGAATTTACCAATTGAAGATGTCACATGGGAGGATGAGGAGTTCATTCAGAAGAATCTACACTTGATTAGCATTGAGGACAATGCTTCTTTGAAGAGGGAGGGCATGCTACACTCTTAATATTGGTGTACATTGGGTTATGAATAGTCGGCTTGTGGCTACCTTAACTCTTGATTAAGTCATATTATCATTATTATATTGATATTTAGTTATTTAGGTCAGCCTAAGGCTTATATAGGGCTATCTAAGTCAGCCTAGGTGATATCCTAGGCATAAATAGGTATATATAGGAGGTAGTGAGCCTTATTTTATCATCATATTATGAATTGTGTTATCATTGGAGATATTTGGAGGTTTCCCCCCTCAAAGTGGCTTGTTATTCTCAGTTATTATCAAGTATTTACAACATATTTCATATCAACTTCTTCTATTGTGGAAGTTATTTCATTACATGTAAACATTTAAGAGAAGTTGATAAACGATCATTTAACTTTGTGTGTGCAATAATATCTAATCATATGCAATGATTATCCATGTGGAGAAATCATGTCTGGTATTTTTGTGGTATGGCTGGGTAAGTGCACCAAGATGTGATACAAAAAGGGGGTCTTAAGATGCCACTTTTTTTATTAAATCAACAAAGTCTGATATTCGACGAGTTATAGTCAAAATTTTAAGATGCAACAAAAACATGAGTTGTAGTGTTTCAAATATACTTTCTAAACTACCATTTTTTAAAAAAATGGTGATGATTAAGGGTTTTAAAAAGGGGGAGCACACAAAGTGGTCCTACTTTTTTCAAAAAAATATAACATAGCATTTGGTGTGCTCTCCCTAAAATGTTATCTTTTTTAGAATTTTAAAAATTGCTTCGATGAGAAATTAGCTAACACCATGTAGTTTATGTTAGATTTTTTGACTAATTTTTTAATGAAATATATTTTTTTACTAATTTTTAAAGTAGACACATCCTAAAAAATAGAAACTTGAATGTGCTCCCCCCTAAACATTTTAAAAACTAATCAAAAGTCAATTTTATTTTTTCAATATGCATAGAATGGAGTCTGGTTTCTAACAATGTAATTTGTTTCAAAATTCAATGAATGAGTAAAAAACTATACCCAAAATACTACATGTTGGTTTTTGAACAAAAAATGAACACACTAAAAAAATAAATTAAAGATAAAAACCTTAACATAATAAAGTGAAAAAAATTATATGGTTAGATAATTAAGATAGAGCTTAATGTCATCGTGGTATTTTTATAAATTTGCATTAAAACACATGCAAACTTGATGGAGAGCATGATAAAAAAATGTGTAATTTTTTTTACCTTTTCAAAAAACACATTTTTGGCATGAAATGGTCATCCCACCCTTTGGGTTGGATGCCCAAGGAAAATCCAACCCGAAGGGTTGGTATTTCCCAATGCAAAAATCTGGCTCTCACTAAATGAAAATGCATTTTAGAATGCTAGAGCCAAGTTCTCTTTCTTTCTCTCTCTCCTCCACTTTAATTAAAGCTTAGAGTTTAGGGTTTACGATTGATGATGGATAATTGAGGTTTTACCTTTCACTCCCTCTCTATCTCCTTCCCTATCTACTGCTACTCCCCTTTCTTTCTCTTTCTCTTCTCTCTCTCACCTCTCTCCCCCCTCTCTAGGTCTCTCTCACCCTCTCACTCTCTACCTTGCCTTCCCTCCTTATCCCCATCTCTATCCCTACATCCCTACCTCTCTATTTTTCTCTCTCCATTCTCTAGACGACTACCTCTCCCTCCCACCCTCTCTTTCTCCCCATCTCTAGGTCTCTCCCTCCTTCCCTCTTTACCTCTCTACCTCTCCCTCCTTGTCTCATTACCCAGCTCTCTCCCCCTCTATCTCTCACCTCTATCTCTCCCCTATGTCTCTCACCCCTCTCTTCCCAAGTTGTAGGTCTCTCAAATCTATATCTCTCCCCTCTCTAGTTATTTCCTTACCTCTCCACCTCTCTCTCTCCCTCCTTACTCCTCTTTCGCTCTGTTTGAACTTCTCTCTCCCCTTCACTTATCTGCCTCTCCCCTCTATAGGTCTCTCAATCATTTTGTTTCTACCTCTCCATCCCTCCTTGGTCCTCTCTTTATCTTTGTTCATCTCTCTCCTCTACTCTCTCCCTCCCCTCTCTAGGTTATCACCTCTCTATCTCCTCCTTCCCTAGGTATATCACTCCCTCCAAGTCTACCTCTCCCTCCATCCCTTGTTACTCCTCTCTCTTTGTTCTTGTATCTCCTCTTCTCCATCCCTCCCCTCTCTAGGATGTCCTCTCACTTTCTTCCTCTCTCCCTCCCTTATTAAACCCCCATCTCACGTCTCTCTCCTCTATAGGGTGGTGGCAAGAAGTTTAGTCCACTTTTTGGCCAAAAAGTGGAAGTGTTTTCCCTGATTTTCAGAATTTGACACATTTGACCTTAAAATTTGAAGCACTTAGAGATGGAATCTTCAAAAAAGTTACTAATCATAAAATGTAGTACTTGGAGTGGGGTTTCCAAATATGTAATTTATTTTAATACCCAGATGCTACAAATTGATTCTCAATAGGAGTTTCTAAAAACCACTGTTTAAAAGTCAATTTTTTTTACCATACCATGCATGTGTACGTCATCCATATTTTGACCTAAATTATTGTATTTTTCTAAATCCTTTTGGGAAGAAAATTGTAACTCACTGAAGCACGTTTTTGATTTTTTTTGTAATTTTTTATTGAATATATTTTTTTTGTTAAATTTTTATTAGCCATATTTGTCATTTTAAAAAGTCGTCTTGTACGTCATGCATAAGATGACCTAAAATTATCATTTTTTGATTTTTTTTTAAATTGAAAAGAATTGTCTGAAGTATGTTTTTGTGCAATTCGTTTTACAAAAACATATTTTAATAAAAAGTTATTAAATAGTAAAAACCTTGATATTTCAAGTTTATGGACCAGTTTTATTAGAAATTAATTGAAAAATAGAAAAATAATCCAATTGTAAGAAAATTACATATTTGGAATATGCACTGTCTCATCTATACTGGGTTTTAATTTTGTCAATTTTTTTTGCAAAACAGTCGTCAGCCATATGTCCACAGTCACTATTTTTCTGTGACATTGTTAGGACCTTCAACTTATAGGTCAAACCAGGTTAAAGTCCTAGGTTTATATCCCCAATGCTTTTCCCAAACCAGAATACAAGCCAAAAAACTGACCACAAAGCAAGGGCAAGTTCAAATTTTTAGAAACGGGATCTCGTTTTGTAAATCAAATCCTGTTTCCCAATATTAAATGTTCGGACCATTGACATGGAAACAAGATCCCATCTTATAAACGAGATCCTGTTTACTACAAGATCCCAATTATAAAATGGGATCCCATTTCTATTTTCACCATTTTTAAAAAAAAATTACTAGCAAACTTTTACTGTGAAGTTTGCAACTTCACATGTATGGCCGATTGAGACAAATTGGGCTATTTTCTATCAACTTTTGTCTTTATAGGTCTTCAACTTTCATTTTGGATTGAATTTTTCAAAGGAGGCATCATGTAAACAGCTTTTTAAGTGGAATTATGTTAGTTTTCTACTCATTTGGAGGAACAAAAGAGGAAGACTTTTGTCTTTATAGGTCTTGAAGAACTTGCAATTTGGATTGAATTTTTGAAAGGAGGCATCATGTAAATAGTTTTTTAAGTGGAATTGTGTTAGTTTTCTACTCATTTGGAGGAACAAAAGAGGAAGATTTTTTTCTTTACAAGTCTTCAACTTGCAATTTGGATTGATTTTTTGGAAGACTTTCACTATTGACATTCATTTATGCTTGGGAATCTTATAATCATGGGTTCACAAGCTCGTAATAAGAGGAAATATAGGAATACATTGACTCTTGAAGAAATTCAAGCAAGTAAAGGTAAAGAAGCAAAAAGGAAAAGAGATAGAAGAATGAGCATTCGATCAATGAATAATGTTGAAGCATCAAATTCCACAACTATTGAAGATAAAAACATTAACGAGACCATGGTTGTAGACGAAGCTAATTTGCAAGAAGTCAATTTGGAAAATAATATGATTATACAAACAAGTCCTAGTATGTCTTTAAATCCCTCTTTCAATGCTATGGAGAATGTTTCAATAGGCACAAATCCAGGTACGTCTTCAAATCCACATTTTAGCGAAATGGAAAATTTGTTTGTAGAAGTTTTACAAGATGTTGGACTTAACGATGTTGACATTGATAATATTCAAAGAGATGAAAATTTTATAGAATTTGTTGAAAATAAATTAGAAAATGAAAATGAAAATCGTTTAAAAATTGTTGAAAGTGAAAATGAAAAATCTTTTGTTGCAAATGAAAATGAGAATGATCCTTTTGTTGAAAATGAAAACAAAAACTATTTTGTTGATGAAAATGAAAATGAAAACCATTTTGTTGATGAAAATGAAGATGAAAATGAAAATAGTTTTAAAGTTGAAAATGAAAATGAAAATCTAGGATGTGATGTTGAATTTAATGATTTTTTTTAAAATCGAAAGTGATGTTTTGGATAATCTTTCTGGTAAGATTTCTTGGAGGCAAATAAGAACACATGCGAATAAAATATACAAAAAAATATTTTATTGTAAAAAACTCGCATTTCAATGTCAACTAATGATGTAATTGATGAGAATGCAAAAAATGAGAAAAGTAATGAAAAAGTTAGGCCTTTTTGTTAAACCAAGAAGAAAAGATCAATCATTAAAACATGCTATGTATACTGTTGCTAGTGCCATTCAATCTATTGGAAAAACTAGTCGATCTAAGGATAAAAATGAAGCAAGAAGAGCTATAACAACAATTATAGTTAATAAAAAAACTTTGAATAAAAGAATGGTAAGCAATATTAGTGAAGTTCTACAAATACATCCTAAAACATTGCTAAGAGTGGAAAAAAGAAGAGAGTATAGAAAATGATCCAATTAACCAATGTTGGAGTTTTAGTGGTCGACTCCCAAGGTCTGACATGAAATTGAATGTTCAAATTAAATCTTTGATTGAAAAATATTGGCATGATAATACTAGGGTATCATCTAATGCTAGAGATGTTTTAAAACTAAGAGTGGGGGTCCAAAGTTCACAATCCTCATCCAAAACACTTATTAGATACAACACAAACTAAATTTTATATAAAATTTTGTGGTGATTTAGTGTTACCTAGTAATATTAAAATAAGTCAAAGGTCTTTTGAAAAATTGAAACCCTGGTATGTAAAAATTAATAAGAAATGAATATCTTCTTGTTGTAAAACACATGTTCAGTTTTGTTATTTTTATGATGTTTTTCGATATATACGTTGAACTTTGCATACTAAAATGATAATGTAGGAATTTGGTATTAATATGCTACTTGAAACAATAAGGGAGTTTATATCAAGTTTATTTTGTGAAAGATCTAATGGTAAATTATTTTATTTAAGTTCTTGTATTTTTGGACAATGCACTAGTTGTGGAAATCTTTCATTCTTAAGAATTTGTATGCATGAAAGTGTTGATAATGATTTTGGACAACAATTAGTAGATGTTAAAATATTTAAGAATGTTGACTATTCTTTAAAAGATGGAAAAATAGGAAAGTGTTGTGATTTAGTTATAGAAAAAGTTAGTGTACATGCATTCATAAGTGAATTTAAGAATAAGATTGTAAATATTTCATGCACTTTCAACATGCTCGATGGATCGATGGCCAATTTTTCTCATGTAAAAACACATTTCCAATTGGTACTATACTATCAGTGGTTGATTTTGCAAAAAATTATACTCTAGCTCTGCAAGACGAAATTTAATCACAGTATTATAATTCAATGCAAGTAGCTATGTTTGTCCATATTGTTTATAGAAATGTAGATGATTGCATAGAGGATGATAGAAAAGTTTTGAGGGAGTATCATTTCTGTTTGAGTGACAACTGGTTACACTTGTCAGAGTTTGTTCAATATTGTTTCAATATATTTTATAGAAATTTAAGAGAAAGAGGAATCCAAATGACAAAACACCTCATATGGTTAGATAATTGTACGGGGTAGTTCAAGAATGCTCGAATGTTCTATTGGTTAAGTAGGGTTCACAAGGAACTTAATGTCCAACATATATAGATTTTTTTTGAAGCTAGGCATGGTAAAGGAGAACATGATGAAGCTGGTGCGTGTATTAAAAGAATTCTTACTAGAGAACAATTGAAATTTGAGGATGCAGTAAAATTTAAAGATGCACGTGGGATTGTGGATTGGTGCAATACAATATTATCTACACCTGGTTCGAGCGAGTACTCTATAGTTCACTGATTCTTTTGCTTGGTTGAAGAAGAGAAAATTCTACCTAGACTTGACTATGAGACAATCGGCGAATCTACTAAATGGCATTCATTTATGAGTTCAACAATAAGAACATGGACTATCTGGACAAGGGAGCTTGCATGTTTTTGTCATTTTTGTATCTTAGGAGATTGGGAAGCATGTGAAAATACAGAATGGGTTGAAGAGTGGGAGCAAAGATCGTTGACACCTGCAAAAGCACATGATCAATATGAAACAAGAATTGAAGATAATGATCAAGTGTTTGCATTTGAAGACTATGACCGTGTTTTAGACCTTCTACAAGAAGGTAATTTAATTCAATTTAATTCATTTTATTTCACTTTATTAAGTTATTTGTAATACCAAATTATTTATATGGATACATTCATGTTATTAAATCAAATTTTGTTTGCATGACATGTGTATGCTATTGTTGCACCTAAGGGGAATGAAGAGGAAACATAATATTGGTTGGCTAATTGTGTGGAGACTAAACATAAATTAATAGCACCTCAAGAGGATGATGATGGCTATCATTATCCAACAAGTACGGTGATCCCCTTAAGACATCCCCTTAAGCAAATTTTGATAACAAGTTTTTGATCCCCTTAAGCAAATTTTTAGAACAAGTCTTTGATCCCCTTAAGACAATTTTGAGAAATTATTTGATGATGGTTATCATGTTTTCCAATAGGATCAGTGGTGGTTGTTGGCAGTTGGCTACAAAAATACCTGATAAGGAAGAATGGTCTACATGCATTCGAAGATTATGAAACACATAAAAATATTATACACTATTCACATTTGGTGGTGGCAACAAATATAAAACTAGATCGATATCGTGGAAGACCTACAAATAAAGTGCTATGGACAATTTCTATGGAAGAGCATGAGACAATCATAGATGTGTT